>JAQJVL010000026.1:1375784-1548252 GCA_035578905.1 Stictocephala bisonia | reverse complement strand
CCCTCCCACCCTCTCTACGAACTCATATGATATTTGTGTTAATTTTACACGAAGATACGAGCATAAAAACGTTTTTGTATTATATTTAATACATTTGTCAACTTTTAATCGGATATTGAACCATGTGTGAAAATTAAATAGTCAGATTAATTGTATTTATGTTATACTTTCTAAAGAGAATTACGTTCACTTTTTACATGGCCCACCCACCCGCCCATACACGTACAGTAATATTGACCCACCTACTCGCTCATACACGTACAGTATTATTGACCCACCCACCCGCCTATACACGTACAGTGGTATTGACCCACCCACCCGCCCATACAAATACAGTAGTATTGATTCTGGGCCAATACCCACCCACCCTCCCAGACTGTACAGTGTTGTTGACCTACCCATCCCCCAGACAGTACAGTGATGTTCAACCCCCACTCGCCCACACATACACGTACAGTGGTATTGACGTACAAGGTCCCCATTTCTTTACTTGTAAAAGTGCTCAGTTTTGAATCAAAATGATCAAAAACTTATAAACCACTGTTATTTCAGAAAGCTCATATGTTGCTCTTTTTATACTCTTTCTTTAAAACTATTTTACATGAGCAAAAATTTTATATCATGTAGATTAATTTTCAAGTGGCTCTTAAACAAATGTACCTACATTGTTATTTGAGAAAACACATGTTGATAGGACCCTTAATTTTGAAAAATTAGGGTTCAATGTGTTTAAGTAGGTTTTAGTTACATCGTCCTTCATATAGGACAAGACTTATGGACGTATATAAATAGTATTTTATGCTTTATTTTAATAAATATTTAGTCCTTAAAAATGTGCAATATATTAATTGGAGTATAAATGCTATCAAAACAATACTGAGAAATAAGAACATTTTTATTTATTATCTTTGAAGTTAGAATACATGACAATCTCAGAGTCAATCAGATTTTCAGTAGCTGATCAAAATATAAAACAATCTTATCACGTTAAGAAACTGAAATGGGAACAAAGTTCCAAGTCATAAAGGCACTATATTGTAACAGCTCTAGCGCCTTATAACACATAAACCAGGACCTCGAGAGTAGATAAAGTACTACGACCACAGTAACTCGCGACACTTTATAAGTAGTCGATAAGTTTTACAGACAGTGCCATTTCCTCCATTGGTCAGTGACCTGCATTTTAGAGGAAACCTGGTCTAAGTATGCGATCGTTAATCTGTAAAGTTATTCGTCATTTTGTTACGTGAGATTTGTCCTTGAAACAAAGAGGTTAATAAGCTCAGCCTTACATTGGTCAGAGACCTGAATTATAGATGAACTCTAATCTAAGTATGAGATCGTCAATCTGTAAATTTGTTCTTTGTTTTGTCTGGTAAGATTTGTCCATACCTGAATTATAGATGAACTCTAATCTAAGTATGAGATCGTCAATCTGTAAATTTGTTCTTTGTTTTGTTAAGGAAGATTTGTCCTTGAAACAAAGAGGTTAATAAGCTCAGCCTCACATTGGTCAGAGACCTGAATTATAGATGAACTCTAATCTAAGTGTGATCGTTAATCTGTAAAGTTGTTCTTTGTTTTATTAGGAGAGCTTTGTCCTTGAAACAATAGAGTTAATAAAGCACAGCCTAAAACACAATAGGCTCACAGCACGTCTCAAACTTAACGGAACTGCCCAAGTTATCTACAAGACACCGCCCACATCACTCCTCCTTGGCAATCTATATAATCTGTATTATACCATGTTATACATAAGAAACTAACATCATCAGTTGAGTGTGTCTGATTATGTTAGCCTTGTCACTTCACAAAATTAAAAAAAATTAAATTTACTGAAGAGAACTCAATCCTTTAATTTAAATTATTTTAACCAGTAAAAAGAAATTGATGAGTGATGATGGATCAATTTATCTCCATATACAGTATATTTGTGCCACTAATTTAGTCAATCCATTTCATATTTAAAGAAGAAATATTTTACACTGCATCCATATTCACTTTTGCCTTCTTGGTAATTTTAAAGAAATTAATGGTGTTTATTCAGTTACGATAAAGTACAGTAACAAGATAGAGAGTTTAACTTTGGCAACCCTTCAATCAGCATGTGATAGCTTTCTCACATTGTTTGTAAATGTTTATGTGTACTATTTTTTGAGACCAATAAAACGTTATTATTATCATTTTTAATCATGTTATAATGTTTTCTTTATTTCAGATATTTTTGTTTGGAAACAATTTTACAACAATTTTATTTATTTTTTTTTATTTTATATTTTTACTGTTAAATAGCCTAGATATGACTAGAAAAAAAGAATTTTACTTGAATACATTTTCGAATATTTGAATATTTGGAACGGCTCCATATTGAACCACGCACGTAGCGCTCCCCGTCTTCACCCTTCCCCAAATCATCAGACAGTGGATAAGACGCTTGATAAATTACCCTTTCCACATGATTGATGACATAGAGCATCATCGCTCATAAGGTGCTTAATTTTATGACGCGAACATTTTTAAATTAAATATATCATACTTTTAGTTAGCGTCGAGATGTCTACAGTTTCGTTTTACACAGTTCCGTGATAGCGTACGTTTACGTTTAAAACAAAGTATCAACAAAGCTATAAATGAAAATATAATTGTAATCTACAGTCATAGAAAAGGTATAATGATTGCCAAAACGTATGACTAAATTTAAAAATATTCGGGTTGGTCGATTAAGTATAGTTGTTTATTAGTAAAATGACTTACGGTTTCATAAAGTGTTGTTTACAAGTAATTACAGTTGTGAGTAGTTGGTCCTGTTTATCATCTCAAGCAGAGTGCCTCTAACAATTTGAGTGCATGTACTTGATGGGAAGTACGTTATAAAGTCGATAAGCTTATCTGTCTTGTACTTCAAGTCTTATTACAAAATAATTATCTCCAAGGCAATTTCCAAATCTATTTTGAATGAGTAAATAATAAGAGTATATTATAAAGAGATATTTCCTCTATATTTTACCAGCAAAATAAGTTGAGAAATACAAAAGAAAATAATACCCTGTTAACTTTATTCCAGATACTCTTATTTAACTATTTAGTTTTTCAGTTTTATTTGTTGTATTATCGTCGTCCCAGAGAGACGATACGGGTTATTGCCACCGTATGTGTATAGGTGAGCAGGTGGGTTAATCTTAAAAATAAAAGAATGCATAATAGTAAACTTATCAATATTGTGTATGGTTTGATCGTGACTACGTATTCAAATCAAACTTGGTGATATTGTAAATTGTTAAATAATAGCTACATATTAAAAGCAAACCTAGTGGTAGAGTAGATAGTTAGATCCCGGCTATATTCATGTACACACTTTGTAGAAGGTTAGATCGTGACATGAGGTCATACGAATTTATAAAGAGAAACACATTCATTAATGAACTCGTTAATTATTATATCTCATTACATTTATTTACCCATAGCAGGAGAATCAATGTATTAATGTTAAATACTTTCAGTTAACATTTATATATAAAGTTAGAAGAAGATGTATTATGTACTACTATAATATCTTACTCTTTTAAGTTTAAATTTAAGATTAAAAGTCAATTCAAACTGAAATGCTGCTTGAGGGTTTTGGGCCGTCGTCCCTAACAACGTTAGCACTAAAAAGAAAAAAACGCCTTTAGTGTAGATAGACTACAAAAAATTTTATGTATCATTTCTTCTTTTTTAATTAATTTTCATAAACCAATTATATTATGTTGATATATTATTTTACATTGTGAGCAATCATTGATTTTATGACCATACAGGTAGATTTCTCGTCCAATCTTAAATATTGTTTCTCAAATAGATGTTTTGTGGTCCACTGTGGAGCGCTAGTGTAGTCCCATGTAAATGTAATGCAGTTTAAACCAGCTGTAGTAGCAGACCTCGCTAACTAACAAAATTACTGGCACAAATACCTATTAGATGAGGTATCTATTGCAGGCATGTATATTGTATAATTATATGATTATGATTATAATTATATGATTAATGATTATAATTATATGATTATAATCAAGGGTAAATCACTAGTTCTCTTGTAATATATTTCGCAGTTGTGTTTGTATGAGGAGGTAGGGTAGTCGCCAAGGGATTGTATTTGTATACTCTCTCTGTAGTCGGCAATCCCAGACGTTTGCATGGAGATAGAGGATCGCCTGCCTTTACCGTGTAAATAGTGTGTATTGATGACCAAGATACGTTTCATTTTACAACACTTGTATGTTGAAACGGCTCATTGGTTCATGTTACATAAAAATCAACTGTTATCTTACTTAGAATACAAACAAGTCTGTAATGGTTAATTTTTATGAAATCATCCTTACGCGTTAAAGAAATTTGATTATTTACTAGTTACGCCCGGCCACATTTTTCTGTAGTCCGATACTAACTATTAGTCTATATTTTTACTTTCTCCCATATGCGTTAGCATAGAGAAAGTATTTTGATTGTCCAACAAACCTTTTTACAAGTTGGTCTAAAAATCCATTTTCGGGTCTCCTGAACCCAAAATGTAGGTTTTTTCGAAAAACAAAATGTTGGTATCTGTCCGAATGTGTGTCTGAATGTGTATATGTGCAGCTTTCTGGAGACCAAACGGATGGATAAATTTCTATGAAATTTGGTATGCAGATATATTTTTCTAATATTTCCAGAAAACATTTCCCTTTTTTGAAATTTTAGTTTTTTTCTATTTTTATGGGGTAAAAACATACAAAAATGGAATTTTCTCAAAAACAGCTCTAACGATTTTGATTAGATTTTCAGGAAAGTTGTGAATTACAATTTGAAATGTTTTAGTAAAAACCGCGTGTCTCTAAATTGACTAATTTTTAGTTGTGGCAAAAAAACATATTTGGGATTCAAACTGGTAATTTTGAAAGTTTTGATTTTTTTTAATGTTTAATATGGGGGAAAGTTTGTGCCAATTCTTTGGAACTATTTATTTAATTTAGCTTTTACAAAAATAAACGTTGACTGTTAACTTGATTTAATCTGAAATGAAGTAACTTGCTGTCGTTTTCGTAGATAAACAATCATTTGGTCACAGTAATAAACCTAGAGAATATGATATTGATGTAATATGCACATAAATCAGCTGACCACAGTAGCACCTTTTTAGCACTGACATTTATTTTCATTTGTGAAATGTCGATTAATTGGGATATGCTTGAAAATGCCCAGTTCCTGTGTGCAATTTTATGAAATAAAGTTATAAAAGCAGTCTCGTATGTAAATAAATGTTGTGTAAACATTTGAAGTGAACCCATTCATTCAATCCGTACCTTTTGACTTTTGTGTACACAAACATACAGAATTTGTATGTGTATATATAGATTATCACCAGAACAAATACAGAAACCCTTAAAACATTTCTATATATCCTGATCCGTCAAAATAAAACCATCTTGGGCTTGTTTTGAAGGTATTATTTGAAGAATATCCTGGATTGGTTTGAATATATACATTTCAATATCGTTTATTCTGTATTTACACAGGAGTTTTATCCTTTCTTGGGTATGGATTATGTAAAGAAGATTGCTTTTTACATTATTTTGTATTGTAATTCAGAATAATTGTTAAAATTATACCTTAACTCCATTTAAAGTAATTACATTCTATTCAAATCAGTAATCTTGTAATGAGACATTTTTATAGTCTTAAATATTTTTAATGATTAGGTATAATAGGGATAAATTAATGTATAATATTCAATAATTTGTTTTTGTAAATATTAATTACGATACAAATGTGCATTTTCTTCTATGCACGATTTATTTTATTTTCTTATGTGTTAATATTAAAATCCAAAATCATTTTATTGGTGTACATACATGATTACCTCAACATACTCTGAATAACGTGCGTTTATATCGTCAAGTAGTTTTTTAATTAGCATTATACGTGTTCACCGAGATCGATCGCCATAATATTTGTGCACTTTTGTACTTGTATTGTAATAAAAACGTGTTGTGTGACGTTTACTTGTACTGTATATGTACCAACACGTATTATGCTAATTAAAAAACTATTCGTAAATGCCTGTCAGGCAAATTTAGCAATTATTTACAGGAATGTTAGAATCAAAGTTCATACTACTCTTGCCGATATTTACTTTACTAAGCAATGCTTGCTGCATGGTTTAATACCTAAATACGTTAATGTGAAAATTAAATGTAATACTGTGGCTGGTAGGAAAACAAAACAAAAAGCTGAAAAACTGTTTGTAAATAACTCAATTAAAGAGTTGTATCACAAAAAAGACGAACTGACATTTGATAGTTACGACATTCATATGCAATTTGTTAAAGAATATGGTCGTAGGGCTTGTTATTTACCGAACGATAATCTTGATGAGGAAATTTCACGTATAATGGAATCGAAATATAATAAGCTTAATAAGAAATTGCAAAGATTAAGCTTATAAATAAGCCTATAAATAAATATCAGGATGAAATCAGTAAAGCTGTGAAATCTTGTACAAAAGTTATTACTGATAATGTTCATTTTAGAGCTTTTATGAATAATCCTAAGGCACCCACAATGAATGGTATTCCGAAAATTCACAAACCTAATGTACATATTAGGCCCCTGGTAAATTTCAAATCTGCGCCTACTTACAACGTATCAAAGATGTCCAATATTTTGACTTCTGCTTGGAACCTTGAAAATAAATATACCGTTAAGAACGTTATTGATTTTGTCGATAAGGTCAGTCATGTAAAATTGTGTAATAGACTAGGTTAGCCTCATTTGACATATGTAATCTATATACTAATATTCCAGTTGATGAAGTGATTAACTTAGTTAAGGAAAAACTTGTAGAACAACAATATGAAAAAATGTATGTAAATAAAATAATTGTAAATTTGCTCAAAACTATCTTAAAACAAAATTACTTCCGTTTTAATAACAAATGTTACTTACAAAACGATGGTTTAGCTATGGGTAGTCCACTGTCGGCCATTTTATCAGAAGTTTATTTACAACATCACGAAGACTTCATTTTACATAAATTAAAAAAAGAACATGATATCATATTTTACACCCATTATGTCGATGATATTCTGATTTTATTTAACTAGAAATCATGTAATGACTTAGATAATATATTAAATATACTTAATTGACACCACCAGAAGCTTAGTTTCACCAGTGATTTTGAATCTATGAATGAAATTAACTTTTTGCATTAAAAATAATTCATTATCATAACAAACTTTCATATAGAACTTTCAGGAAACATACTCAAACCAATTGTACAATAAACAACAGTTCTGTCCACCCCACGTCTCACAAAACAGCTAGCTTCAGAAGTATGATATATAGGATGTATTCAATAATACTAAGTGTTATAGATATAAAACAGGAAATAAATGTAATAAAATCAATAGCTATTGCAAAATGGATACAAGGCATCAATCATTGATGAAATTGGAAGTAGAATAAATAAGAAAATAGAAAATAAAATTCGAGACGATAAACGAACAACACTTAAAAAATAAAAATCCGATAAAGAACAAAAGAAGTATGTATCCCTCAATTACAATGGACCATTTACACATTGAGTTGGTAATAGATTTAAGAAATGCAATTTCACAGTAGATTTTAAGACTTGTAATACTATGTCCAACATTTTACACCCGAATATTGAAAGTGAAGATAAATTCAACAATTCAGGAATATATAGGTAAAATATTCCAGTATGTAATACATATTAATGTAATGATTGTAATATGTTACTGTAATGGTTGTAATATGTTTTAAATAGGTCAGACTATACATTTTAACAAAAGATACAAAAACCATGTCTCTGCTTTTAAAAACAAGAAACCTGAAAGATCTAATATAGCTAAATACCTTCTGAATTGTACCCACAGTTCGAATAAAATAGATGAAAATGTAGATATTCTAAAATTGTGTAAGAAGGGTATTATGAATTCTTGGGAAGAGTTATTTATTTTTAAAGAAAAATGTAAGGATCGTGATAAATTAATGAATGAACAGGTTAATTTTGATTCCGAAATAGTTTTAATAATGTATTTTCAACGACTAAAGGAACAGAAGTAACAGCCAATAAGGATTTAGCAATAGTATCGCAACAGCCGCCATTTTGACGATTCCAGCCAATTTATAGGTCACGTGGTCGTAGGCCTATAAATTGAGTTTTAGAACACCATTTTCCATTCTTTTGTGAATCCCTATGGTCTGAGGAAGTTGGGCGTGGTTCACCGAAATCGATCACCATAATATTTGTTAATTTTGAGCTTATATTGTAATACATTTGTATTGTGTGACGTTTACTTGTACTGTTTATATCGTCTTATAAAAAAGACTATATTTTAGATTCACTATGTTATAACTAAGTCTAGTCACAAACATAAGTTTACATTTTGAAAATCCAGAAAAACCCCCACTAAAAATCTAATAATTTTGAAAATAAAGTTGAAAAATGGTATTTGAATTAAAAATTCTACTTCCTTTAAAATAACGAACCATATTCAATTTTAAAATTGGAAATTAACAAACCACTTTTGCTAGTGGCACGAAATTTTCAAAAACACGAAACCTAGGGCTAAAAAACTTAGAAATTATGGATTCAAACTTATTAACGATTAAAAAATGTACCAATAATAGTAATCGAAATAATATGTTTCTATACATTAAAAACCACCTTCAATGTAGCATCTGGTATACAATTTTAAAAAATAAGAATTTTACAACATTTTGTAATTTCTAAACTAAAACCACGTGTGATGAGATATTATTATTACATGAGACGCCGACACAACGTTGTTGGTATTTTAAGGCGAATATGAATGGTTATATGAGTGTAGGATGAGTGTGGATGAGTGTAGTCTGGTTACTAACTGAGTTCAACTGTTCCTCAGAAAGGGCAATTTATTAATAGCCCAACAGCCAGGGCAACTAAGGGACCTACAGCTTTACGTGGAATACGAACCACGTAGTGCTGGTCTGATTTTCAGCTAATTGACAAGCCTGATAATTGTGTTATCTCCTCCACACAACATCCGCACAATGATTACCACCCAACATGGACACCCCAGACTTCTCTAGTAGTGTCCATGCAATAGCAACCATCAAGCGGACACCATGTCGGTATTAAGAGAACCGAGCATCCAACTTATCGCCTACAATCTCCCAAACACTTTGTCCCCATGTAGCTGGGTTACAGCACTGCGCCACCAGTGCCAACTTAATATTGTTTTAATATTCCTCAACCTGTAATGTGGAAGATGGAAAATATCAATTGTACTCAAATTTATGTATCTAGATTATATAAATCAGAGTTTTTACTAAGCTAAATTTAAGGAACGAAATATCTAGATTTTGTAATAATCAATTAGAATATGTTTTATAAAAGATGTAGTGGTGCAGTCCATTCTATATTATTAGGATGTTTATCACTGTTGGTAACCCGAAGAGTCCACTTATAAAATGTCTTGTAGAGTAAGGTGTATTAGGAATATTTTGTCAATTACCACTTCAATTATTTAAAAAGTCCTTGATACTTCCAAAATGAAAAGGTGTTGATTTGGAAGAATATTTAAGGTTTTTCAGGATGGAAAAGAACTCTCATGTATATTTCTCTTTGGATTATCTTGTGAAATAATGTTGTGTGAGTCGTAATGTATCAATTAACGTCTTATATGTACTACCCTCAAAAAGCAAACACTACCCCGAATTCAGCTAAGCTTGTGGTATGTCACCTTTACAGTGATATAATTCAGCTAAGCTTGTGGTATGTCACCTTTACAGTGATATAATTCAGCTAAGCTTGTGGTATGTCACCTTTACAGTGATATAATTCAGCTAAGCTTGTGGTATGTCACCTTTACAGTGATATAATTCAGCTAAGCTTGTGGTATGTCACCTTTACAGTGATATAATTCAGCTAAGCTTGTGGTATGTCACCTTTACAGTGATATAATTCAGCTAAGCTTGTGGTATGTCACCTTTACAGTGATATAATTCAGCTAAGCTTGTGGTATGTCACCTTTACAGTGATATAATTCAGCTAAGCTTGTGGTATGTCACCTTTACAGTGATATAATTCAGCTAAGCTTGTGGTATGTCACCTTTACAGTGATATAATTCAGCTAAGCTTGTGGTATGTCACCTTTACAGTGATATAATTCAGCTAAGCTTGTGGTATGTCACCTTTACAGTGATATAATTCAGCTAAGCTTGTGGTATGTCACCTTTACAGTGATATAATTCAGCTAAGCTTGTGGTATGTCACCTTTACAGTGATATAATTCAGCTAAGCTTGTGGTATGTCACCTTTACAGTGATATAATTCAGCTAAGCTTGTGGTATGTCACCTTTACAGTGATATAATTCAGCTAAGCTTGTGGTATGTCACCTTTACAGTGATATAATTCAGCTAAGCTTGTGGTATGTCACCTTTACAGTGATATAATTCAGCTAAGCTTGTGGTATGTCACCTTTACAGTGATATAATTCAGCTAAGCTTGTGGTATGTCACCTTTACAGTGATATAATTCAGCTAAGCTTGTGGTATGTCACCTTTACAGTGATATAATTCAGCTAAGCTTGTGGTATGTCACCTTTACAGTGATATAATTCAGCTAAGCTTGTGGTATGTCACCTTTACAGTGATATAATTTATTCTGTAAACCTCGTACCCAAACCTGAAAAAACAACAGTAATTTTCTGTGTTCAAACGGCCAAGAACATTTTTCTGATAAATTGTGTAAAAAGTTAGTTTTAAAATCATCAACGCTTATCTATATTTTTTTAGTTGTCTATTCTTATAAGCCGATCTTTAAGATGTAGGTGAATATGGATTTCGAATGAGTGTGATGGGTGTAGATGAGCGAATGTAGTCATTGTTACAAACTAAGGCCAACTATATTTTAGAAAGTGTCATTAATTAATAGCCCTATGACAGACGAACATCAGCTTATTCCTTTCAACATTTTCGATGACTATGATTCCAGCTAGAAAATATACAAATCTAATACACCATTTTGTAACGATATTTTAGTTTTTCCGAAATCCCCAGCAACAGTTTTGCCAGACGAAATAACGAATGGGGGAGGATTCTTATGCCCCCCCCCCATAACTCATTCGCTCATAGTCTAGTACTTTATATGGCTATAAAAACTAAGTTTACTGTCACGCAAATGGTTTATTGATGAGTTGACAGTAAGTCAACACACAATTTAAAATGTCGATTCTTCACAAGTTCAACTTGAAATATCTTAAAATACAATTTGAATGGTAATAAAATTAAAATTTTTACTAATTGAACTAAAACAAAAACTGTAGATTTTATATTCATTCTGTATTGCAACACCAATAAGTAATGAAGATACAAACCCTTTGTTAATTTATATGTAATGTATATACACAAACTTTTACATACATTTTACTTATCACTTATAGACTTTGGTTAATGAGTGAAGATTTAATGAATGTTTTTTATATTCGATTTAGCACGTGCATATACGAAAATATCTCTGTAACGGCTACATAAACATGAATCACAAAAATAAACAAATAAAGAATAAATAAAAGAAGGCAATAAGACATTTTATTTTATTATTAGAACAGCTTATTTTTATTATAAATAGACTTATAAGACATTTAATATTTAGGTTTAAAAACAAATGATGATAATTGATCACGTTCAATAGATAATCATTACAAGTCCACATACCCACTATAACAATTATATATCAATATGATGGAAACCCCATGAGTAATGTGGTCGAATATTGTACATGATGACAATGAGAGGAGGAAAGTTGTAAACAACTACATCATCAGGATGAACATCATGGCTGGGCAAGAATCCGCGTGTTAGGAACAACTAACTTCATCAGTATGAACGTTATTGCCTAGTGCAAGAATCCGCGTGTTAGGAACAACTAACTTCATCAGTATGAACGTTATGGCCCAGTGCAGGAATCAGCGTGTTAGAAACAACTAACTTCATCAGTATGAACGTTATGGCCCAGTGCAAGAATCCGCGTGTTAGGAACAACTAACTTCATCAGTATGAACGTTATGGCCCAGTGCAGGAATCAGCGTGTTAGGAACAACTAACTTCATCAGTATGAACGTTATGGCCCAGTGCAAGAATCCGCGTGTTAGGAACAATTGACTTCATCAGTATGAACGTTATGGCCCAGTGCAGGAATCAGCGTGTTAGGAACAACTAACTTCATCAGTATGAAGTTATGGTCCAGTGCAGGAATAACAGTGTTATGAACAACTACTTCATCCGTATGAACGTTATGGCCCAGTGCAAGAATCCGTGTGTTAGGAACAACTAACTTCATCAGTATGAACGTTATGGCCCAGTGCAAGAATCCGTGTGTTAGGAACAACTAACTTCATCAGTATGAACGTTATGGCCCAGTGCAAGAATCCGTGTGTTAGGAACAACTAACTTCATCAGTATGAACGTTATGGCCCAGTGCAGGAATCAGCGTGTTAGAAACAACTAACTTCATCAGTATGAACGTTATGGCCCAGTGCAAGAATCCACGTGTTAGGAACAACTAACTTCATCAGTATGAACGTTATGGCCCAGTGCAGGAATCAGCGTGTTAGAAACAACTACTTCATCAGTTGAACGTTATGGCCCAGTGCAGGAATCAGCGTGTTATGAACAACTACTTCATCAGTTGAACGTTATGGCCCAGTGGAGGAATAACCGTGTTATGAACAACTACTTCATCAGTTGAACGTTATGGCCCAGTGGAGGAATCAGCGTGTTATGAACAACTACTTCATCAGTTGAACGTTATGGTCCAGTGGAGGAATAACCGTGTTAGGAACAACTACTTCATCAGTTGAACTTTATGGTCCAGTGCAGGAATAACAGTGTTAGGAACAACTACTTCATCAGTTGAACTTTATGGTCCAGTGGAGGAAATAGTCTGTTATGAACAACTACTTCATCAGTTGAACGTTATGGTCCAGTGCAGGAAATAGTCTGTTATGAACAACTACTTCATCAGTTGAACGTTATGGTCCAGTGCAGGAAATAGTCTGTTATGAACAACTACTTCATCAGTTGAACGTTATGGTCCAGTGAAGGAATAACAGTGTTATGAACAACTACTTCATCAGTTGAACGTTATGGTCCAGTGGAGGAAATAGTCTGTTATGAACAACTACTTCATCAGTTGAACGTTATGGTCCAGTGAAGGAAATAGTCTGTTATGACAACTACTTCATCAGTTGAACGTTATGGTCCAGTGGACGAAATAGTCTGTTATGACAACTACTTCATCAGTTGAACGTTATGGTCCAGTGGAGGAAATAGTCTGTTATGACAACTATTTCATCAGTTGGACGTTATGGTCCAGTGCAGGAAATAGTCTGTTATGACAACTATTTCATTAGTTGAACGTTATGGCCCAGTGCAGGAAATAGTCTGTTATGACAACTATTTCATCAGTTGAACGTTATGGTCCAGTGGAGGAAATAGTCTGTTATGAACAACTACTTCATCCGTTGAACGTTATGGTCCAGTGGACGAAATAGTCTGTTATGACAACTACTTCATCAGTTGAACGTTATGGTCCAGTGGACGAAATAGTCTGTTATGAACAACTATTTCATCAGTTGAACGTTATGGTCCAGTGCAGGAAATAGTCTGTTATGAACAACTACTTCATCTGTTGAACGTTATGGTCCAGTGCAGGAAATAGTCTGTTATGAACAACTACTTCATCTGTTGAACGTTATGGTCCAGTGCAGGAAATAGTCTGTTATGAACAACTACTTCATCAGTTGAACGTTATGGTCCAGTGCAGGAAATAGTCTGTTATGAACAACTACTTCATCAGTTAAACCCAGTGAAGGAATCAGCGTATTAGATCTAGGAACTGTCCGAGATTAACCTATAATATGTCACAATCATCTAATAATTATGAAGTTTAAAAAATGCGTAAGCTGAATTCAACCACTCCGGTATTTTTCCAAACCTTTTACCATTTCTGTAGAGTTCATAGCAATTAAATTGGACCTTGATGAAAAATTGAAAATGATCATACACTCACGTAATCTTTCATATTCACCTTAAAAAAGACACAATGTTGTCTTGGCTTCTAATATCTATGAGAATCTATAAAACTGTTCATATATCTTTAATTCATTTTCCACCCCTAATTTATTGATTTTAGACAAAATTTATATATTTACCAACAAAAATTGTTAACATATTATATTTTCTCTTCTTATCTCGATAAGAGGCTTTAGACAAACAAGATTCCCCGGACCCATGATGTAAAATTCATCAGCAGTTATCTGGGAGCCCCCCCCGCCCATCCTATAAAAAAGCACAGACAAGGATATCGGAATTCAGACTCGGTATCAGCACTTCCATTGTTGTCCGCGATTCGTAACATTAATAATTCATCATTACATCTATAGAAGCTGATGCTTCTCTTCTATGTTGTTATCGACTAGATTTGCTTTTCTAAATCTCTCGGGAAATCGTAATGGGAGGTTCATTTTTTGTGATATTATTTATTTTTGTACATTCATCTTGAAGAATATTTTAATATTGCCATGTAACCTTGTAGTTCTTCAAAGCTTCACATAATAAGGTGTGAATGTATCTGTATTGATAGTTATTTGCTTTTTTATTTTTATTTATTTATATATATTTATTTATTCATATATATATATATATATATATATATATATATATATATATATATATATATGATATGGTAACTATAATAGTTCTCAAAGTATCATGATTCAGATCCAAGATTCCGACAAAGCTTTTCCGTATTTTGAGACTAATATGAATGATTATATGAGTGTAGGATAAGTAGGGATGACCTGTGTAGTCTCGTTACTGACCGATTTCGACTTAACTCAGAAAGAGCCAGGGCAACTAAGAGACCTAAAGATTTTACGTGGAATCCGAACCACGTAGTATTAATCTGAGTTTCAACTTATTGACAAACCTGATACTCAGATATCTTCCCCAAACAACCTCCCGGACACTGACTATCAGCCAACAAGGACACCCCAGACTTCTCTAGTAGTGTCTACGTCGGTGTAACCATTGAGCGGACGCCATGTCGGTATTAAGAGGGCCGAGTATATTACCTATCGCGTAAAGTAAATAAGTTACAAGCATTAATGAAATGCAATCCTATTTTTAAACTGAAATTTACTGAAAATCTAACTAATCACAGACTAAACAAAATGTATTTATATTCTTCTTTGCTACGACATGTATATGTTTAAATAAATACTAAATCAATAATTTACATCAACATTTATGCAGTTAATTTGATTATCTGGAATTATTATTAACGATACTAGATAACTACTAACTAAAAATTGCTGAAATTATTTTCAATAAACAGTTTTTTTTATGTATTGAAACAAATAATATGTATCACAGTATACATTCTAGTCAAAGTGGCAGTAAAATAGATGTGAATAATTCATTTCGTTATTTCACTACATTCTTTTCTTAGTTGTTGGCAGCCCTGGCTGCAGATAATAAATATGATTGGTTGGCTGCACTGCACTTTGTCCATTAAACTTGGGCAAAGTTAATTCATAAAGAGTTGATTCATAGCTGTTGTCCTTTCAAACAGTTCATATTCAGATATGACTCCTTTGTTCCTAGAAACATTCCTTTTATTTTTTAAATACAAAATATGATGTCTTAACGCCTGGGGGGGCGTATGAGTAAATTTACTAACCAAATTACACTCCACTATTCGTGATACCAAACTCGACCTAGGCTTAGGCTTGAAGATTTTCGTTCAACTCCTCCTGGTCCGTCCCTCTGAAAAGATGAAATATCGCTAATGGTGTCAAAAATATGTTCTTTGTAACCATGATCATGTACAAGGTTTTACTTTTACAAGTAAAGCCATACACAGTTGTGAAAGTGTTTCCATATTTGTTCCCCGCCCTGTAGCCTATATTCTCCCACCAACATGGTAATGTGCGCATGACAGTTTTGATGTCTAATGAACACCTAGTAATGTCCAAATTAATTTTGTATTTTGGACTCGATAAGCATGTAATAAATCTTTCATTTTCTCTTTATAAAGAGTAAATATAGTGTATTTAAACTTAATCATGGTATAATCGTTTTAAAAGTGAAATTATTGAAAATCCATGTGAAAAAGGACCGTGTAGATTGTAGACAGTTCTGGGAAATGCCAATAATTCTAGTTCTCCTTGCTTCTTTACACCCACCTCCCCCGCCACTTAGACAAAGTTGATAAGACGTTTTGATAAATTGTCTAATCTCTCTCCTTTTCCACTCAGCAAAAATATTTAGTTAAACTTTGCCGTCCAGAGCATTGTTTTGCTAAAATGATAAAAGTTGCATCATTAATTTTGGAATAATTTAGTGATCTATTGTTGTATTTCCTTAAGAAAAAAATCTAAGTGTATATTTAACAAAATATAGCTTATTTACAATTCAGAATCTCTAAGTCAGTTAAAGCTGTTTGCAAACAGTTTTTAACGTATATATTACTAAATAAGCTTTTTAAAAGAAAAATTATGCTTTAATCCTATAAATATTTAACAAAGAACATAGTACAAACTTAGGAATAAAAATTACTAGGGCCTACAATTGGTATTAATTATGGCTAATGATAAGATAAAGGCCTACTATAGTTAAAATATATTCTGTGACACCTGCCAGCATGAAAAAACAGAGCTAAAACATACATTTAGTTTGATTATAAACAAAGTTATTAGCAGATAAACAAACAAAAGCTAAAAATATCTAAAAACCGTACCATGTATAAATTACATCCTGTTAACTAAAACCGCACACAAAAAAAGTAACACTTAGTATTATAAACTACTTAGTATGCAGTGGAATAACTCAGAGCTACGTTTTGTAGCTTTTTACTCTACGCTGAATTAAACCAAGGTACAGTAGATAATTCTGGGCTAGACGTAAAATAGAATGTTATAATAGGAAATGTTATAATAGATGCATTTGTAGCGCAGAGCTGTTGCCCAGCTACTTGGAGTCAGTGTTAAGAAAATTGTAGGCGATAGGTCGTCTTAATACTGATAAGGCGTTCACTCAATGGTTGCCATCGGCGTGAGCACTGAGAAGTCTGAATGTCCACATTGTGTGGTAGGCAAAGTCCGATAATGCGTGAGGAAGATAACTGAGTATCAGGCTTGTCAATGAGCTGAAAATCAGACCAAAACTACGTGGTTCAGATTTCTCGTAAAAATGTAGTCCATTATTTTTACCTGGTTTTGGGCTATTAATAAATAGCTCTTTCGAAGGAACAGTTGACCTGATGTAGTAACAACTAATTTATTCGAAAATCTACACTCATCACACTCATTTGCCGCTTATATTCGCCCATATCTCTACGTTTGTTGTCTTATAAATGAGCGATGAATATTAATAATAAAGAAACAATAAAGTATATACTGTATATATATATTTTAAAAAAAAACTAATAGCAAACGTCAATCAATTTAATTACTTTAAATTGTCAATTATTAAAATATGTTATTCAGTTACTCGTAAAATTAATAATTTATTTGAATAAGAGTCTGTATTTAGCGGAAATATTTGTGTGACAAATATTTATTTTTATTTCCAGGGATCTCTCTGCCAACAACATCACAGAGCTGAGCGAGCTGAGCTTCACCGACGTTCCGGACCTGGAAGAACTGTGAGTGTTGTTACACAATACAACTTAGTTGTTAATTGTTTTTTCAAAAGTATTCTGGACATCTTTTTTGAATTAACAATTTTTTCAAATCACAATATTGTTAACTTATTCCATAGGTTTTTATATTTGGATTTCGTAACTAAAATACAATACTAAACTACGAAATCTTTCGTCTACAAAGTCAATTTATGGGATTTATTTTTAATTAGACCTACCATTATTATATAGATAACTTACTACAGTAAAGACTGTTGGCAAGTCATGCTATTGTACAAAGAAAACATTCTCTGTTTACCTTCCCTTTAGTTTATAAATAAGAAGCTTTGATTTAATACAAAATGAATACAGTAAGGCTATCAAACTAAAAACTAATTAATTAAATCAATAGTCGAGTAGAAAGGGTTAGTGGGTGGGTCATCTTTGGGCAAAGGTTGGTGGGTGGGTCATTATGCCTTATCTGTAAATGGTAAGTGGGTGGGCTATAAAGTCTCAAGTGTAAAGGGTGGGTAGGTGGGTCATGGCAATATGAATGATTATGATTGTAGTTTGTGTAGGTATTACTAGTGTAGTCTGGTTACTAACGGAGTTCGACTAATCTCAGAAAGGACAATTTATTAATAGTGCAATAGAAAGGGCCTGCAGCTTTACGTGGAATATGAACCACGTAGTATAGTCTGATTTTCAGCTAACTGACAAACTTGATATTCAGTTCTCTTCCCTACACAACGTCCGACTCTGTGTAGTGTCCATATCCTAATGTCCATATTAGGACATGGACACCCCAGACATGTGTATAAGTGTCCATGTAGATTGCAAATAATTTATTTTAAAACTGTAGGTAATTGTTTCCAAGTTAAGCAAGTCTATAACGAAGTTTTCTAAACTATATTAATTATTGTCAACAGTAACGATTTTTATTTGTTTGAAAATGGATTTGCGGAAATTAAACAGTGAACGTTAAAAAGCATTTTAACGTAAATAACAACTTTCAGCATTTGATACAAATATACGTAAGATCAGACTTAATCCACTATCAAGAGTTTTTCTAAAGACTTCACAATTAGTGTGGAAGTCTTCAAAGTGTTTTAGATAATGAGCCAATTCCGAACACCTGTCTGCCCGTCTGTGTTTGCCGAGCTTCGAACAAAGCGTAACTTGAACAAAGGGTCTCAACTAATTAAGACATTTCTTAAGATTAACCCTTTATTTCTTCTTTTTTGGGGCTAAAACTGATAGTTCTCCTGGTTTATATCTGGTTTGAAATCACTAAGTGTAAATAAAAAGAAATTGTGCTTGGATATAGTCAAATTTGTTATCATATTTATAAATATATTTTGGTTTTAGTTACAATATATAACACCTTCAAAATTCAATCTTCTATAATATTAAAACATATAATGTTAATATATTTCTTTATGTTATTAAACTGCTGTAAGTACCCACTCATACACATACAGTGAGAATGACCCTCCTACCAATACACGTGCAGTGATAATGACCCTCCCACCAATACACATACAGTGATAATGGCCCTCATGCCAATACACATACAGTGATAATGGCCCTCCCACCAATACACATACAGTGATAATGACCCTCCCACCAATACACATACAGTGATAATGGCCCTCCTACCAATACACATACATTGATAATGGCCCTCCTACCAATACACATACAGTGATAATAACCCTCCCGCCAAAACACATACAGTGATAATGACCCTCCCACCAATACACATACAGTGATAATGACCCTCCTACCAATACACATACAGTGATAATGGCCCTCCTACCAGTACACATACAGTGATAATGACCCTCCCACCAATACACATACAGTGATAATGACCCTCCTACCAATACACATACAGTGATAATGACCCTCCTACCAATACACGTGCAGTGATAATGACCCTCCTACCAATACACATACAGTGATAATGGCCCTCCTACCAATACACATACAGTGATAATGACCCTCCCACCAATACACATACAGTGATAATGGCCCTCCTACCAATACACGTACAGTGATAATGACCCTCCCACCAGTACACATACAGTGAGAATGACCCTCCTACCAATACACGTACAGTGATAATGACCCTCCCACCAGTACACATACAGTGAGAATGACCCTCCTACCAATACACGTGCAGTGATAATGACCCTCCCACCAGTACACATACAGTGATAATGACCCTCCTACCAATACACGTACAGTGATAATGGCTCTCCTACCAATACACGTGCAGTGATAATGACCCTCCCACCAGTACACATACAGTGATAATGACCCTCCTACCAATACACATACAGTGATAATGACCCTCCTACCAATACACGTACAGTGATAATGGCTCTCCCACCAATACACGTACAGTGAAAATGGCCCTTCCACCAATACACGTGTAGTGATAATGACACATTAACACACTCGGAGACGTGATTATTAGTTTTTAATAGTATTTACTTGTGAAAAGACCTAACTATGATCAAATTATGTCCATTTCTAATGACACTCCTCGTCATAGTTACGCGATTTTTGTTCAAAGTCGTAAACCTTTTTAGAATGACTTCGTATAAAAAACAATGTGCATTATCAGTGAAGCTGCGCCGATTGTTATCTCGTGTCGTTTCTCGCCACGAGTGTGGAAGGTCGTAAAATGTTACGACCTTTACGACCTCATGACACGAGCCTCAGTAGCGTAATGGAACTGTGGCCGGTGGGTGGGGGAGGCGGGACGTCTGTGAAGATGAACCCACCAGCTGCCAAGTATCCGGTCTCATTTCATCCTCTCTTTGAACAAACGGTCTGTTGGAAACAAATTACTCAAGCTAAACACATTAGCCAAACGGCTGTTAGCTGATTAACGGTTTGATTTTTGCGATTTTCCTCTCGCTGTACACCGACATTCACTTGAAACGGTTATTCAATTTGGCCAACAATGAGGGGAAGCAAATGCAGGATCTACCTTGTACCGATTGTTAATTTATTGGTACAAGGACGTAGATTTAAACATTAAACCCAATATGTAATATAATTTTACTGTCTTATTTCTTAATCTCCTTATTATTTAACTTAATTTTATATTTTCCATTCGTTCTAATTAAAATTAATTGAACAACACAGGCCATTGAAATAAAACCATTGAATCATAACCATATTTTCAAGAAACAAATCTATAGCTAAATATTAAACAAAACTGTATTTTCACAACTTCACTCTCCGGTCCACATGGTCCTGCAGGCAAGTGCGTGAATTTTACTCAACGAGTGGATTAGCCTACCAACCATTAGCTTGGGGATTCGAACCTTGGACCTTGCCCTCCGCAGTCCGAGCCACCATTGACAAATACCATTGACTGAACTGAACAAAGTTCATGGATTTGAACCATTAATCTTAACACACATACTCTTTACGTGCTCTAGATACGTACTAAGAGAGGGTTATGAAATATTCTCTCCCAAAGAGCTAAAATAAGTTAGGTAATAGATTTTCCGATACCGGCATATCAAAGCTTTTATTACCATTCACCATTGATATAGAATGGTAGTAAGGTGCAACTGGACGTAAGAGGTTATTGTTTTAACAGTGTAAGCGAACAATGTGAAGAAATATAACAAAATTAAACGAGAGAGATGACAAGAGCAGGAGGAGCGAGTGACGGGTTTGGCACACGAAGCGTGCAGGAGTGTCCATATAGTGGGTTACGTAAATCATAATATATATTATGACTACTCTAACACTTTACGTTTATAATAGACTGAATACTATAAGAACTATTCAATGTGTTTTGCGTTTTAATTAAAATGCCCTGAACCTTAACAAATATTTATGAATATTTTAATAATATGGCATACCCCTACATGGTTTTTCGTTTAATGTTGAACTGTTCCTAGTGTTATTCTTGTGTGTGTGAGAGAGAGAGAATATGGTTTTTTCTACTCTTTAGGATTGAAATTTCGAACGATTAATTTTAATAATCGTTTGCGTAGAAGATTAGCATTCCATCAAAATCTCAAATAAAACATAATTAATAGGGCAAATAAATATTTAATTATTTACTTGCTTATCAGTTGTTTTACGATGCGTATATATAAGGTATTTAGTTATCCATATGCTTTTCTTATAATGTATACATTACGTTTCTTCTCGTTTGTAACTTTTTTTAAATACTGCTGTTTTCCCAGGTCCATTGGATCTGTACCTTCAATTTGAACCGCATCTCTTCGTATTGCGATTTAACAAATTCTCTAAATTTTCGTTCACACCCTTTTACGCATAAAATTTCAATATATATACATTTATATTATGCGTATAGTAAATTACATTAATTAATTAAATGTTACTAATTCTAAAAGTATATAGAGCCAAACGACAGTGTACGTAGTATGCTAACTAATGGATGCTAACTTGTCAAGTTGCGTTAACAAACGCATTGTTAGTCAGGTGTTAATTGGTTTGCTAAGCCACGCGAGCTTGTAGAGGCAAATGACTGACGAAAACATTGACGCCAGGCTTTACTGACTACGTCATTGTTTTACAACTACTGGTGTTATTTTGTTGGATGTGGACAGACGTTGATGTTTCTATGTACGATTATATATTTCTTATATATAATAAATATAAATAATAGAAGTAGTTGAGGAACATTGGTTTTAAGGGAGAGAGTCTGGAATGAAGAAGAATGTAGAGTGGAGCGGTTTTATTTCCCGATGTCAGAAATAAGGCCAAGGACCGGTAACTTGGACGTTTTATAAGGATGAAAGCGGCTGGTCAAGTACTAACTTGAAATTACCTGTACGTATCTATTTAACGAATAAATATCGATATTGTTTGACAATATTCAACGGTAGATCGAATGAAGAATACATTTTCTGTAATAAAATTCAGATATATGAACTAGTACAATTTATAAAACAAACACATCAGGCGTATGCAAAAGACCATGACTTCCCGACACAGTCCAGGTGTGAGTGATCGCCACTTGAAGACATTCAGTGGTTCACCCATCGATCTAAGTCAGTGCTGTAGGTGTCAGTCTCACCATTAGTGGGTCTAAGATAAATAATGATGCTCTCATTGAACTACTTATGAGTGGGGTCATGCATTCTCAACACAGGCCAGGTGTGAGGGATCGTCAGTTGAAGGCATTCAGTGGTTCGCCCATCGATCTAAGTCAGTGCTGTGGGCGTCAGTCTCACCATTAGTGGGTCTAAGATTGATAATGATGCTCTCATTGAACTACTTGTGAGTGGGGTCATGCCTTCTCGACACAGGCCAGGTGTGAGGGATCGTCAGTTGAAGGCATTCAGTAGTTCGCCCATCGATCTAAGTCAGTGCTGTGGGCGTCAGTCTCACCATTAGTGGGTCTAAGATTGATAATGATGCTCTCATTGAACTACTTGTGAGTGGGGTCATGCCTTCTCGACACAGGCCAGGTGTGAGGGATCGTCAGTTGAAGGCATTCAGTGGTTCGCCCATCGATCTAAGTCAGTGCTGTGGGCGTCAGTCTCACCATTAGTGGGTCTAAGATTAATAATAATGCTCTCATTGAACTACTTGTTAGTGGGGTCATGACATTCAGACACAGGCCAGGTGTGAGGGATCGTCACTTGAAGGCATTCAGTGGTTCGCCCATCGATCTAAGTCAGTGCTGTGGGCGTCATGCTCACCATTAGTGGGTCTAAGATAAATAATGATGCTCTCATTGAACTACTTATGAGTGGGGTCATGCATTCTCAACACAGGCCAGGTGTGAGGGATCGTCAGTTGAAGGCATTCAGTGGTTCGCCCATCGATCTAAGTCAGTGCTGTGGGCGTCAGTCTCACCATTAGTGGGTCTAAGATTAATAATAATGCTCTCATTGAACTACTTGTGAGTGGGGTCATGCCTTCTCGACACAGGCCAGGTGTGAGGGATCGTCAGTTGAAGGCATTGAGTAGTTCGCCCATCGATCTAAGTCAGTGCTGTGGGCGTCAGTCTCACCATTAGTGGGTCTAAGATTGATAATGATGCTCTCATTGAACTACTTGTGAGTGGGGTCATGCCTTCTCGACACAGGCCAGGTGTGAGGGATCGTCAGTTGAAGGCATTCAGTGGTTCGCCCATCGATCTAAGTCAGTGCTGTGGGCGTCAGTCTCACCATTAGTGGGTCTAAGATTAATAATAATGCTCTCATTGAACTACTTGTGAGTGGGGTCATGACATTCAGACACAGGCCAGGTGTGAGGGATCGTCAGTTGAAGGCATTCAGTGGTTCGCCCATCGATCTAAGTCAGTGCTGTGGGCGTCAGTCTCACCATTAGTGGGTCTAAGATAAATAATAATGCTCTCATTGAACTACTTGTGAGTGGGGTCATGCCTTCTCAACACAGGCCAGGTGTGAGGGATCGTCAGTTGAAGGCATTCAGTGGTTCGCCCATCGATCTAAGTCAGTGCTGTGGGCGTCAGTCTCACCATTAGTGGGTCTAAGATTAATAATAATGCTCTCATTGAACTACTTGTGAGTGGGGTCATGACATTCAGACACAGGCCAGGTGTGAGGGATCGTCAGTTGAAGGCTCAACGATCCTAGGCAGTACAGTGGGCGTCAGTCTCACCATTAGTGGGTCTAAGATTGATAATGATGCTCTCATTGAACTACTTGTGAGTGGGGTCATGACATTCCGACAGAGGCCAGGTGGGAGGAGCGGCCATTGATGAACCAGCACTTATATGCAGGGTATTAATGTTATTTTAAAAGGTTGTTTTGTTTTATTCTGTAATAATATTTTACATTATACGAAGTAGAATTCATGCTTTATTAATGAATTTCTACGCACGATTTTTACTGTGAAGGTAAAATAATATTTTATTCAAAACATGCTAAAACACCTCTCAGCCACATTATTATTATAATGTCCTGACACTAGCATGTACGATAACAGTCTCGTAAACGTTGATCGATCAAGACATAATACAAGTACTGACATATCTAACCTTCAAGGCACTATCAATACCTGCTTGTTCGGAATGAAAACTTGCAGTATTAGAAAATCTACGCAGTTAGAGGACTTTGCTAATTAACCTCGGAACTGGCAACACGACACCAATTAATTCACTCCTCGTACATCTAAGGAGATAAAATGTTCAATGCATATTTATATAATGCATAGAGGTATTTTCACCTGCCCTAGGCTTTCCTCACTTTAAGTGCAACGCAGTTCCCATTTAGAAGGAGTTCTCCCCATTACATCAGTTAATATCTAAGCTGCTTAGAAAGTGACCTAAAGGACAGACGGAGAGTGACGGGCTGGTAAGCCCCGCCCATTACGTCATCAGCAGCAGTCACCATTTGTTGGTTTGATTAACACAAACGAATCAAGGCTAGAGCGATTAAATGAAGTAATTATTTGTATTCAAATAACAATTAATAATAACAATAACACTATGAATAATAATGTTAACAATAAATAGCAATTAAACAAACTTTTACTGTTATTTTGTTCAACTAAACACCGTTGCGGTGGTATAAGCGAAGAATAATCATTTTATTTTGTTCTCCTTTATCTGTGTTTTTATAAATTTGTCTTCCATTCATTTTATCTTATATTAATTATTGAAAGTTTAATTTTCAAATTAAACTACTAAACGTAAATTTACAACATCGGTATTTACGAAAAAGAGAATATTATAAATACGATTTTTAGATTTAACTTCGACGGTGAGATTGACAAGTTCTTTGCTGGGTAGACGGATTCATATGGTCGCAGTGAAGGACTGACAAGTATCTGGTCCTGTTATCGTATGGCAAACTGGAGAAGTCACTACTGGAACTCACTCACTCGACTTACATTTAGCGCACTATATTATGCGACCTCTATTTCATTCTTCTCTGTAGTGGGTAGAGTCGAGGTAGATAACGACACCGCAAGCCTGACTGTTTGGTCAGGGTTGAAGTAGCATGCCGTAACACATTATCTGATTAGGGAAGGCAAATATTTTCAACATGTTATCGATATATCGCAAACAAAATATCGATATTAAGATAATATTGAAATAAAAATATCGTGTAACACGATAAATCGAACTGTAAATGATTTATCTCTTTTCAGTTATGTACTAAATCTTTGTCATGACTAAAAATACACTCATGTTTTGATGTTATTATTTAGAATAGCCTACTGAATGTAAAAATTAAATACACTTCTTATCTACACGAAACAATTTGTGGTCCGTAAGGTTGAATAAAAAAAATCTAAATAAGAATAATTATACCTTTAATTATTATGTCAATTACAAAACAATAATGTAATGGCAATGTTATTTTTATTTGTCACATTTAAATGTGCCTTTAGGCTTCTTATAAACAAAAACTTCCACCCACTTGTCTACAATAAACTACATTTTATTGCGTTAACCTCACGTAAAAAAGTAAATAAAGTTACTTTATTATTTAAATGCATGTTTTGTACTCATAAGAGGCAATTTAAATGTGTTTTTTTTTTTTTTTTCAGAATCGTAATGATGTTTAGGAGAGAGAATAACGTCAATATTTAGTGATATGATATCGGACCAAAATATCGATATGGCTGATATCATCGAAAGAAAATATCGATGTATCGAAACATATTTATCGATATTTCCGATATATCGTTGCCATCCCTACATATGATTCCTGTCCTCTTCTACTTAATCTAGACTTCAGTTAGTTCAATATTTGTATAGGTGAAATTTAAATTTGGTAAATACATATTTCATCAAAGTGTTTCCTCAAACTTCGTATATTTAAACAGAAAATTGTTAGAGTCTAATAAATTTTTAATTGATATATTGAGTTTGATAGTAAAATAACAGTAATTTCAAAATTAACAGTATCTACTTATTTTCACTGTTCCAAGCTCCAATTAGTTTATTTACATGTTCAAGGGACATTACTTGTATTCTCCTATCCCCTTCGGACTTTCTAACAAATATTTTACCATCCACAGTCCACACAAACTTCCAGCCATGTTCTCTTAGTGTTTTTGCATGGTAGAGAAGTTTTTTATTGTAGGGGGTGAGGTGTTCATTTACGTATACATTCGTAGATGGGGCTCCTTTGTCGAAATTGTTGGATTTAATAGAGATTTTTTTACACTTCATTAGTAAGTAGTCCCGAGTCTGTTTGTTACTGAATTGAACAATGATTGGATTTGGACCTCTATCACGTTTTGTAGGCTCTCTATACATAGCCTGTACGTCATTTACTATATCTATAGGTACATCAGCCAACTCAGAGAGTTTGCCAATAATTTCAGCCATATTTTCATTTGGTATTTCAGGAATTCCGTCAATTTGCAAATTCCTATTCCTATTATATTGTTCTAAGTTTTCCAATTGAATTTGACTATTATTTGCAATGTTTATAAGATTTTCGTTAGACGTTGTTAGTACACAAACCTGTTCAGTATAAGTCTTTATTTTCGATTCACAATCATCTATTTTTTTAGAAAAGAGCTCTACAGACTTTTGAAAATCATCCAACTGTTTCCCAAATTTCTGTTCATAATGTACGAATTGAAGTTTTATAGTTTGTTCCAATTTTTCCAAGAACTCCTTGTGTAGTCTTCCAATTAAATTTGACGGTACGTTAGTGTCCTTGGATTGACTAGGCTTCCGGATCCTGCAGTCCTTACACATCCAGGTTTCTCTCGTCTTCGTCCCCCATCTGTTCCACGTGCTTCTCCACACATTAGAACACTCAAAATGGTATTTTAAATTGCACACAAAACAAACAGTATAATCAGTGCCATTTGGTAAGGGGTCACTGCAGATAGCACAATCACCCATGACAGCGGAGTGAACCTCTACACTATCAAACTGCCAGCGGCCAACTGATGTGAAAAAGGATAATGGGACACGTTATTTAAAGCTTAAAATACTTTTTGTGACTATTATGTTAAGATGACAGAGAAAACTACAGATTTATTTTTTATCGAAATATCACTGATACACACTTCTAATGTTATTTCAACAATTTTTTTTTTTTTTTTTATTAACTTGTTTTATTACAGCTTACATCTACCAACAATAGATACAGACCAGCTGATTCTTCTTCGCTTTTAATCTTGTACTCAAATCAAAGTCATAGAGTAATAAACTATTAACCCATGAATTGCTTTAACTTTTCCTGGATCTTTTCCGTTAATTCACCACCGCTCAATAAATATTCTATTGCTCTAAAAACTATTCCCCGATCATTTTTACGTCCACTAGGACGTATGTTCACTATCCGCTAGGAATCCAATATCGCTGGTCTTATCTTATCGCTTTCCAAAAACTTACACACGGAGAGCGCATTCGGTGTTAAGTCAATCATAGGGTTTACCAGTTTATGATCGACTTTAGTACCTGCCTAACCGTAATATTGATAAAAAAAGTAGTTGTAGTGAATTAACGGAAAGGTCCCTTCGCCATTTTAAGTTTTCAGTTTTAAGACAGC
Source organism: Stictocephala bisonia (assembly GCA_035578905.1). NCBI lineage: Eukaryota > Metazoa > Arthropoda > Insecta > Hemiptera > Membracidae > Stictocephala > Stictocephala bisonia. The sequence goes on along the minus strand of JAQJVL010000026.1, from coordinate 1,520,048 downwards.
TAACAAAGTTGAACTAGAAGTTTTAAGTTTAAAGGTTAAAAGTTAAAATAACTTTTAAGTTTAACTAAAAGCTTACAAAAAGTTGAACAGTAAAAAAGTCAAAGCTACACTGTTAGATAAGATAATATTTAACGGGCTTCAAAAATATACTCGAGAAGTTTTCTAACAATTTAACCATTTGGATTAATTCCTCTTTAAACAATTAATATCACTGCTATTTTTTTACGAATTACAGTAACGAATTGTTTTTTTTTTTAGACCTATGGTTTGTTATAGCTACTATCTACTAATTTGGAATAATATGTATACTAAATAAATGTACAGTAAATATGTATACCTGTCAAAATACCCATAAGTCATGTTATTCATCAATACAAGAAAAAAAGTGATATTCTGTCACAGAGCTAAGTACAATCCATCGAGCCATTTACGACCTGCCTCACTAATTCTACCTATGCTGGCTAATCCATCGGTAAAAAAGCACAGGGGCACTTTGTAACTCCATGTGATTCGTTGTTTGGTTAGTTCCCGGCAATCGCATGACGAATTTAGTGTTAGTCCCCACTTATATTCCCAATAGTTACATCTGTCCACGCCAGTTCGGAAGCGATTCAACAGTTTTCATTCCATACGAGGACTCAAGGTGTTCATTCATCTACAGATATTGAGGGATCGATAATAAGGAACTTATTTCGTCCATCAAAACTGTACCATGCTATGGCCCAGCTAGTATTGAGCGAGATATTTGATCTGGAAAGCAGTAGAGGTGGGTTTAAGCGACCGTTCTGACGTGGGAGATGCTGTGTAATGGGGAGGTGCGGGACATTCAAGATTTTACTGAACTTTTTAAGTAGTGTGCCTCCTGACGTCTTACCTCTGGAGGAGCTATATTGCACAGTACCGGGAGGCAAGGAAGTGAAGTTGCCATAAGAGTGACACTAATAGTTCTCATGGTTCTAATAAGTTGGACATCAATCGCTTTAGTACTGGGCTACTTAGCCAAACGGGAGCACTGTATTCAGCAGCTGAATAAACCAATGACAAATCAGTAGTACGCTGGACGTGTGCGTTGGCTCCCCACGTTGTTCTATTAATATGATGTTGTGCATTTGCCCTGGTTTTAACCATTTCAACTGCTGATTTTTATAAGATGGATTTTAAACGTCAGAGATCGATATAACGTTAATCCAAAGTACTGAGGATGATCATTTTGGTGAAATTTGACACCATTTAGAAAGATTTTTAATTTTCGATTAGCTAGTCGGTTACTTAGGTGGATGTTAGTGATGTTCGGGTCTACAGCAAATCCTTAAAGCTGTACGTACTCCCTGGGTAGTTCGAAACGAGCAACAAACCTGTAGTTGGACTGTCACGAATTTGTGATCTCTCAGCTATGGCAGCTACCACACAAAATTAAAAAAGGTCAATTTAAGGACCAAGACAATTTCAAAATAATAGGTTTTGTTTTAAATGATACAAAAGAGAACACAAATGAAAGTCTCCCTTAGGTCGACTATGGTAAAATACAAGAATCAATAAAGTTTTACATTGTACATTGGTTCGAATTTTAAAACGTCTGTACTAATTTAAATAATTTAATAAATTTGCTGTATTATTTTTCCAACTATCAAATAGATTCTACTAAAACTAATACCATTCATCTTTCTGATTCAAACTTAATAAATGGTTCCAAAGAATTAGCACATACTTTCCCCAATATTAAAGTCTAAAAAATCAAAACTTTGAAAATTACCAGTTTGATTCCCAAATATCTTTTTTGCCATAACTCAAAAATTAGTTGAGTTAGAGACATGCAATTTTTACTCAAATATTTTAAATTGTAATTTACATCTTTTCTAAAAATTAATCATAATCGTTGGAGCAGTTTTTGAGAAAAATCTATTTTGTATTTTTCCCCATAAAAATAAAAAAGAATTAAAATTTCTAAAAAGTTAAAAATATTCTAGAGATAATGGCTAAATACACCTACTTACCAAATATTTTTAAAATTGACCCATCCGTTTGGTCTCCAACGAACTGCACATACACACATACGGACAGAAGCAAAAATTTGTTTCGATAAAAACACTTTTTGGGTTCAGGTTTTTGGGTACAGATTTTTATACCAACTTGTCAAAAAGTTATTATAGACGATCACAATACTTTCTCTATGGTAACGAATATGGGATAAAGTAAAAATGTATGAATATAATCATTCGTGGCCCATTTATTGTATTAATATAAAAACACTGTAATAAAACTTTTCCATAAAATTATTTGTTTCAAGCTAAGCCCAGCCTTCTTTCCATATCTTAAACTACCTCTTTTGAAATTACACTATTTATTGCCTGATTTGTATTTCAAGTAAGGCATTTAAAGTAACATCAGCTTACAAATTTATTACAAACGTGGCAAATTACAAACGTTTAATTTATTACTGCTTCCTTGATAGATTTCGGAGTCTTAAGGTTTCAAAAAGCAATTCCCTTCTTCAATCCCCAACGCAAGTGAAAGACAATGCGAATTCCAGGCGCTGTTAAATTTCCAATCACTGAGGAATTTCAAGTCTTCGAAACGTCTTTACAGAGAAGGCTTAACAGTTTTTAAATGTGCCTCTTTTAATTTTTTTATTAATTATATCAGTTAGTAACTGAACCATTAAATCGTTTAAAATAGCTTCATTACATAAGTAGTTTTAAGAAAATATTGCCATAGTTTTTTTAGCATGTACTTTGATTCGAACAAATCTAAAATATGTGGTGACAGCATGTTATTGACATGGGGTTTTATATGTATTCCAACACAATCTATAATGTTTACAAAAAATATACATCGTATTTAATTACGACTAAAATAGCTTTTAGTTTGTCGAAGATTACAAAGTGATATTTTCATCAACAGTGCTAATAAATGAATTTATTCTAAATTTATAAAAAAACATTTAAGAACCTTTACAAAATACCAGTAAAAGATTATTTGTTGAAAATGATTGGTTAATCCAAGACTGAAAGCACAACATTTGTGAGACTTATCGTAGATGAAAATTTGGCCTGTGATAAGCACGTTGAACATGTAAAAAATGTCATCTGGTTTATATTCACTACATCGTAAGTCAAGAATGTGTAACTTGGAGACTCTAAGAGTAATAAATTATGCATCAATTAATTCCCATAAACAATATGGAATAACCTCAGTTAAATATAATTTGGATAAAATACTGTTGTAACCGAAAAGAGCACTCAGAATTATGTTAATCTTAAAGAGGACTATTTTGTAGATAACATATTTAAATACCTTGGAATTTTTACCGTTTTTATTTTGTATATAGCACGAAACAAAATCATACTTCCGCTTAAACAGAATATTAAATGTAAAAAACAATATTACAATAATACTTTTGGCATAAACTTACATCTGCACAGTTTATGGGGGTTTTTAAATAGACTTCTTTCGCTGAGCAAATATTAATATGTTTAATTTTATCTGAAAAAATTCACCCATTTCAAAATGAAAATAAAATAACATCTCAAAGAAAGATCATCATACTAAATAAAATGTTTTTTTAACTAGATATGTAATGATTTTACTATAGTAAACTGATTGTTATTTGGCTTTATAATGAGATCTTTTACTTTTAAAACTAAATTGTCTAGTTTTAAGCAAATATTTATTCTATTACTCTTCATGTGTGTCACATTAATGAACAAAAAGATTTTGGTTTGACGAGATTGTTTGAAATAATACAGCAGTTTCAACCCAATCAAAAAATGTTTTTAGCAAAACGTGTAAAGGCGGTAACCTCAAAACCAGCCAATTTAAAGCCAAGTGCCGACACGTCCCATTCATCTAGTTGACCTACTCTCCGTCGCATCTACAATCCCGAAGGATAAAACAGGATTAAGGAAGCAATTCAGGACCTGTGGGACACGTAATTGGCGTGTTACAGACAGCTGATTCAATAAGGTGAGGGGGAGGGGTTTCCCCTCTAATTTTGTCCGCAATCACGCTAAATCTACGTCTTCCCATATGTGGTGTGTTAGAGTTTGTTGTTTAATAAGATTTTTTTAACGTTTTTATTTAAAAAAAAAGAACTTATTCTGTGTGTATAAATCAATGACGTAAAATCCCATTTTTATTTTCTAGGTGATTGTATCTTCTCCTCTGGACATCTGTGGGCTTCTTCCTAGCCTAACGGTTAGCACTCCTGACTTAAATGCAGTGGGGTCACAGGTTCAAATCCCGGAAGGTCCACCTACATTTAGATAGGTTCGAACCTTTATCCCATAACAACGTTAGAATAATCAATAAAAAATGCCAATGGCATTGAAAGACAAAAAAAGTCCGAATAGTTAGTGAAATTAAACAGGCTGCATTCATATCATGATCTTTTATGATATACACGAAACTCAGTGGATTTTAAATTGCAAATATGATTAAAGTGAAAGTCGTGTGCGAATTGATGACTTCAGATTCACTATATGACTATGGGACACTCCTGCACGCATCGAGTTCCAACCCCGTCACTCGTCATTCTTATGCCACCTCGCTTGTTTAGAGAGTTTTTGAGAAACCGTAATCAGCCAGATAATAGCGTTTTGATTTATTTTTATAGGATGTAGTTTACATTGTGGAACGCGAAAGACCACGTAACTGCAAATAACTGCAAAATTGGTTGGGGTAAAACCCTTCTTCTAGGATAAGAATTGAAACTAGTATTTGTTATTTTTGCAAACTAAACAGTAGACTAGTATCAATTCAGGTAATATCAACGTTTTATTAGGTTAGTTTCTACATTTATACTATCGAAAGCTGTAAATGGGAAGCTTTAAGATATGTGTGTTAAGATAGAGTAAAGTTTTAAAATTGAAAAACAAATTAACAAAAATGGTTCCAAAGAATTGGCGCAAATCCCCCCCCCCCCCCCCCGTATATTAAACACTAAAAATCAAAACTTTGAAAATTACCAGTTTGATTCCTAAATATGTTTTTTCAATATCTTAAAAACTAGTCAAATTAGAGACATGTGATTTTACTAAAATATTTTCAATTGTAATTCACATCTTTTTTGAAAATGTAATCAAAATCGATAAAGCCGTTTTTGAAAAAATTCCATTTTTGTATGTTTTTTGCGCATAGAAATAAAAAAACTATAATGTCAAAAAAGTTTTAAAAAATGGTCTGTTGATATTGACTAAATACACCTTCATACCAAATTTCATAAAAATGTATCCATCCATTTGATCTGCAGCGAAGTGCATATACACACAGACAGCGCACATTCGGACAGACATCCAAAAATTGTTTTTCAAAAAACTACTTTTTTGTGTTCAGGGGACCATCAAATGGATTAGACCAACTTGTAAAAAATATTTTTGGCCGATCACAATACTCTATGCTAACGCATATGGGAGAAAGTAAAATTTAGGATATACAGAGACAAAGGAAATTTTGAAATTCATTAGGAATGTAAGCACAATAAAAGAAGAGGCCACTATGTTGAATCGCTTTCACAAAGTGTGGGAATATGCAACTACTGTAAATATAAGTGGGAAGTGGTAAATGATACGTCATGTGATTGTAGAGTCGAAATTGAATGTATGGATCACATAGTTATTGAGTGCCCATTGCGTTCTTTTCAGGGGGATTAGCTGGTCTCAAATAAATCTAAGAATCAGCTGTTGAATCTAGATTTAGCGGGATAACAATATTTAAACTGTAAAACATAAATACTTTGTACTATAGATTTGATTTATTGGAAGGAAATTAATTTTTTTTCTTCCTGCTTTTAGTTTAATGGCTAGCTTTTAAAGCCATATCAAATCAATTTCAATGAACGTTTCTCTTTTATAAAATTTTAACACAATCAATAATAATTAAATTGTAAAGCTACTGATAATGACTAAGTTTGCATACAAAAGTAATGAAAATACATCTTTGAAATGTTTTATTTTGTCTAAAAATATACATTATAAACATTCATTTTAAACTGAGATAACATTACGAATCCATTGTCGTTTAAGGGAATATCAAATGTAGTTTTTACTATTTATTCTGAAGTAAGGCTTGCTTCAATAACACATAATCCCTCATTGTTTGTCATCCTCACAGAATAATAAATTTCAAAATGCGGCGTGATGTTAGCGCTATAAAACCGTCTTCCTTATTGGTAAGGAAGGGATTTATGGGGTATTTGTAGAAGGGCAAGGGGGCTAATATTAAGCCCTGCGGCAGGCCTTTGTCTCTCCAGAAATTAATTAATCCGCCCTGAAAATTCGTTGTAAAGCCAGTCTCACAAAAAGGTAGAAAATAATAATCTAACAATTATTGAAAGTAATATTATTTTTAAAATAACTAGTCTCACTACTAATTAAATAAGAATTTCAGCAAAAAAGTTAACAGCAATTAATGAAAAATTAAATTTATTTGCTTTTTCCTTTTTTTAAAAAAGATGCAGAATATGAGCTCTAAGGAATTTTTTATTAAAATTGCACACGATAGAAAATGTTTTAACTATAGAAATCTTTCATAGTTATAAACAATATAATTATAAATTAAATTAAACATCTCATACAGATGACCCAGCCTAAACGTAGAAGCGGGGCAGGGTGAGGTTACTTTTCTAAAAACATTTATTCTCGCCGATCAGCTGATTGGAAACTAGTACAACAATATTATTGGTCCGATGCATTTCTAATTTACGTTTCTAAATCATCTGTTTAATGTAGTTTTTATTGATTAGACCTTGAAAACATTTCGATGAACGTTATTGATTGTTTACTAATAGTAACATTTAAATGTAATTCATCTCGTTCATTTGTGAATATGGATTACTCTTATATTATTGATGTATCAATTTGATTTTACTATTGTATTTTGTTATATTATATATTGTTTACGAAAGTGATTCAACGAGTGATAAAATGTTGAATTCTAAATTGTAAGGTAAAGTATTCTACAGACAGAGACAAGATACGTTGTCAAATGTATAAAATTTTATGAGAGAAGAATGTTGATAGAGCACTTCATAAAAGTTGTATACTACAACTTCATATGTGTTGTAGTATACAAATTTAGATAGGTTAGTGAAAAATAAAGAAAAATAGTTTTGCGTTTTACAAATTTGAAATACGTTTGTTAAAAAAATCTAAGCATTTGGTCGGTAGCGTAGTTGGTTCAATCCCAGCTTCATGTGCTAAAGGTTCTCAGTTCGATCCCAATCAGAGTCATAATACATTTTGAGAAGGATCAGCTGATAACCACCGGCTGTTCATTTGTCATTGGGCTATTAATTAATGACACTTTCTTAGGAATAGTCGGCCTTAGTTTGTAACAATGACTACATTCGCTCATCTACACTCATCACACTCATTCGAAATCCATATTCGCCCATATCTTGATGATCGGCGTCTTATGAATAAATAAAAAAAAACATTTTCAAGTACTGTAGTGTTCAACTGCTAAACGCAGGCGTCAGCTACTGTTATTGGCACTGCCAAGCGGAGAGGGAGAGTAAACTGACACGACTGTTCAAATCACATAATGGTTTGCAGACGGATGGTCAGACGTTAAAAGGTTTTCTGAAATTCGACGGAGTTGCAAGTTGTTCCATAGTAAAAACTAGGTTCAGGGTTGGAGGTACGAGAGCGACAAAATTATTCACTAGAGAAGACTATGAAGAAAGAAAACGTATCTATATATTGACCTCTTGGTTCTACTCTATATTATACTTATGTAAAGAGACCTAAAGACCCAGAGAGGGCTCTTTACTAACCTTGAATAGCCAGGGCATTGTTTGAAAATAAAATTAGTAAACAGAAAACAATTTAAATTGTACGAAAATAATCACATCAACAAATCAACTTAAATAAACAGCTATCAACTTCATTAGGTACATAGTTGGCGAAGGCACCACAAGAGGAGTGTAAGGTGGAAACTGGAAGTAATGCAATCGTTGAAAGAAATTGGATGCAACGGGAAAGCCCCCTCCCCTCCCCGTATTGAATCCGCTGACCCTATGGGAGCCAATTACGTCACCGACAAATCCTGGATCGCATCTTCATCCTGTTTTATCTGCCAAGATTGCAGTTACAACTGGGTCAGCGTTGTGGGAAGTGTTAGTTACAAAGTGTGAAAAATATGGACTAGAAAGAAAAAAAAACAAGAAAGAACTAGAGTTGAATGAACGAAAATGAGTTGGAAATAAATAATAAGACTATATTTTGTAATGTAAACAAGTTTAATACGATGTAAATTCACATATATTATTCTCAGATAAGTGACGAGAACACAACTTTGTAGCAGGGTGAGTATGAAATATTATATGAGTGTAGGACGAGTGTGGATGACATGTGTAGTATAGTTACTAACTGAGTTCGACTCATGCTCAGAAAGGACAATTTATTAATATCCCAATATGGCAAATGTTTAACCTAATTCTTTACGTGGAATCCGAACCGCGAAGTATTTGTTTGATTTTCAGCTAACTGAGAAGCCCGATTCTCAGTTATCTTCCCTACACAAAATCCGGACACAGACTACCACCCAACTCGGACACCCAATTCTCTAGTAACATCAATGTCGATGGCTACCATTGAGGGGATGCTATATCAGTGCTAAGAAGGCCGAATAAAATCCTATAATATCCTCAACTCTTATACATATATTACGTTTTGAACATACTATTCATAAGAATAATATTTTGCAATGTAGATTAGGTTTAAAAAGATAACCTACAGTTAGACAATGTTCTGGAATACATCAAACAAATTTTTTTTATTTAGCCAATCAAAATATGATCAGCTGATTAGACTTGTTATTGATTACCTTGAGGTAAGGTTAGGATCCGTTCTCACTAGAGTTTAAGGGGGAAGGGGGCTGGGTAAACCTACCCCAAGGTTTTCTCGTATTTAAGATAGATGCGTGTTCTAGATAGTGCTTTCTGTACGCCTTTATCTAGAAATTGCATCGCTTTTAGCCGAAGCTAAGATATAACTCTCTTTCGTACTTAATAAATGATTATTTCTTCATTAGAAGAATATTTTTATAACTGTACAAAATAGAAATTAATAAATTTTGACTAAATACCTTTTGTACGTTGTTTATAATTATATGAAATCAAATTTATTGTTAACTAACTACAAGCATTACTAATTAGGCTAATTTGTTAACAAAAAATATATTTCTAAATATTTTAGTTTTTTCAACTGTCTCTTTTAGAAATAACTATAAACTACATCATTTGTACAATCTGAAAAAACCTTCTGAATAAAATGTTTCATTATTTGTCGGAGTGTTTATTTCATTATTTGTCGGAGTGTTTATTTCATTATTTTCGGGATACTCAAATATAATTAAATTGTTAAACAATAGTATATTTATTTTTTCATTTTTAAGACATTTAAATAAAAATTGTTTCAGTGGCCATCGTTGATTCACAAAGACCTTATGTTTTTTACTGAATGTATTTGACAAACTGTTTTTATCACTGAATTTTTACATTTATCATCATTTATACCGAATTCACAATTCAAAGTTCCCCTTACTAAGTGAACATTAAAGGTACCATTATACACTATGAAGTGTTTAAGGCAGCCTTTAAAGTTTTATTTCAAATATATATTATTTTAAAATGTCTAGTCTATCTCTCTGTGTTATTTATAAATATAATTATAATCTACATAACAACTTAGATATTTCAGCAAAATAGAATGGCTAAATATCCGGTACAGAGAAACTCAACGGTATGGGGAGAGTTTAAACATGTAATAACTAATAAATTAATTAATATAATAACTGGTTACACTTTTTGGTAATTATGCACTTTCTTACAACCTCTGAAAATACAATTTCATGTTAAAAAAGGTGATGGAAAATGAGTTTATATCTCTTGAGGAGTTTGATTTCATCCGAGGAAAACTCGTTTTTACCGAAAAATCAAAAAACTAGTTTTTTATCTAATAATAAAAAAACTACTTTTTTAAAAATCGTTATTTTTCGAGAATTTTTTTCCATTTCTCGTGTTTTTTATGCTGAACACAAATATATAAATGGTTTTGAAGTAAAACTATTTTTTCAACTTGAAAAATGCATTTTTTACTGACATAACCAAACATAACCTAACTTATCCTGATTGTCTATTTTCTCAACAAAAATTCGTAATTTGCATTAAATTCGAGCGTTTGGCCTCCGTGACGGCCTACCGGCCGTCACTCCGGCGGGATTATAGGTGAATTCGGTTTTTGTGATTAATAGTTGTTGTATATAATGATCGCGTAATGGCCGCTAATCGCGATCCGCCACGATAGTAGTTTTTCCGTTATTTCTCGAGAAATATTTTTAATAGACCAAAATAGTTTTCAAATTTGTATTCAGCGCAAAAACACATCAAAATAAAAAGAAGATGATTAAAATACCATTTAAATTAACGGAAATATGACAAATATACTAAAAGTTGTAACATTGGTTTTTTCGATTTTTTCGGTAAAATACGTTATTTCCGCGGAATAAAAAGCATATATCGTGAAAATACAGCCAATTCTAGACCAATTTCAAGCAAAATGTTCCAAATTTTTTTGGTGGCAAGAAAGTGCATAATTACCCACTTTTTTTAATTTAATTTGACAACATTTTTCGAAATTTTAGTCTATGTTCATAATCACTTACAAACAATCTAAACTTATTTTATAGCATCCGAATTAGTTGAGTTAGAATGTAGAAGGGAATATGTTATTTAAACTGTTTATATATTTTATTTTATATTGTAAAATATTTAGTGTGTATAATAAATAACCTTAATGACGGATTTAAGTACGGAAATTTGTTGTCAAATGAAATGAAAAAGAATACTTTTTTATACCACTATTGTCGGCTCAGAAATTATGCGCACCCGAGTTTGAATTTCGTTTATACAAAAAAACTAATCCAGTCACACCATTATTTTTCTTGTTTAATTGTTACGCCACAGAGCTACGTAACTGGAAAAACTTTAAACTAGTTTCCTCCGTTCACTAACTTAACTCTTTTATTACTGAAAAACAGAATTGTCAATGTATCGCATTTATATTTTAATACGTAATTGACAGAAATATTTTCTATGAGTTTCATTCATTTCAAAATTTAAGTATTCAAGAAATAAGTTCTTATTAATTACCTGAACAATGTTTTCTTGGATTCTAGAGGTGATGAAATGAGTTACTTTGTTATGTTGTAATCCTTATGAAATTGTTAGTTACGATACATTACTCTTATATTCGTAAGTAAATGTAGAGATTTTAATAAATTTTAAATGACTTTAATTTGATACATTTAAATAAATATAAAACACTAAATTTACAAACGCATAAAAATTGTGTATTGTAACTATACATTTCATAAGGATTTTTGAACAATTAAACGGGCTTTTGAGTAATAAAAGAGTAAAATTGATGCACAGTGAAAACAAGTTAAAATTTCGATACTTTTTGTTCCAAATAGGATAAAAATTAATAAAACCATTAATAAAATTCAACAATTCATGTTTTATAACGTACAATTAAACTAGGAAACAATAGTGCGATAGGATATATTATAGGCCTCTTAGTGTCTTAGTAAACAACCTTCTAACTAGGGTACACAATATGTCTACACTGACAGTAATTATAGGCCTCTTAGTGTCTTAGTAAACAACCTTCTAACTAGGGTACACAACATGTCTACACTGACAGTAATTATAGGCCTCTTAGTGTCTTAGTAAACATCCTTCTAACTAGGGTACACAACATGTCTACACTGACAGTAATTATAGGCCTCTTAGTGTCTTAGTAAACATCCTTCTAACTAGGGTACACAACATGTCTACACTGACAGTAATTATAGGCCTCTTAGTGTCTTAGTAAACATCCTTCTAACTAGGGTACACAACATGTCTACACTGACAGTAATTTATAGGCCTCTTAGTGTCTTAGTAAACAACCTTCTAACTAGGGTACACAACATGTCTACACTGACAGTAATTATAGGCCTCTTAGTGTCTTAGTAAACAACCTTCTAACTAGGGTACACAACATGTCTACACTGACAGTAATTTATTATAGGCCTCTTAGTGTCTTAGTAAACATCCTTCTATCTAGGGTACACAACATGTCTACACTGACAGTAATTTATTATAGGCCTCTTAGTGTCTTAGTAAACAACCTTCTAACTAGGGTACACAACATGTCTACACTGACAGTAATTTATTATAGGCCTCTTAGTGTCTTAGTAAACAACCTTCTAACTAGGGTACACAACATGTCTACACTGACAGTAATTTATTATAGGCCTCTTAGTGTCTTAGTAAACAACCTTCTAACTAGGGCACACAACATGTCTATACTGTCAGTAATTTGTATTTTGATTGAAATTATATATTTTATGATAAATATTGTACAGTAATTTCCAGGTAGAGAAACTGAAATCTTTTATTAATGAATGAAAAACCGGTTTAGAGAGGAAATTTTATTACATTTTCCAATATATATTTTAAATAGTTATTAGTATTTGTCATAAATAAATTATAAGAGCTCAAGAACATTTCATAAAACAATATACAACTCTAAATTCATAAAGGATAACTTTTTATTCAAAATTATATGATGAATTAAAAATTAAATAAATAAATTATTCTGAAAATGTTTATTAATAATCATTTTGGTTTTCAAAATTGGTATTTCTTAAGTTGATCAATGCCGAATAATTATAATAATTTTATGTGTTTTCGTCATTTCTAAGTAACGAAAATTGTTTATGACGAAGAAATTGCTGTCATACTTTTTTATGTTGAGCATAGTTAATTTTTTTAGTTGCAGTATAATTTTATTTTATTATTTTTTTTTTTTAATGTTTTGTTAATTAGACTTGGGGATAAATAGTCTAATTGGGGAGAATGATCGATCATAATAAAAATTCCTATATCCTTTCTTACACTTTTTTTGTGAATAACCGTTTTTAAATTTGAATCCAAAATAAATTTTCCACCAGAATATCAATATGCATTAAGTATTAAGTATAAATATCTTGTTTACTGTCTTGAGAAGACAGAGCAGTTTATGATAGACATGAGCAGGGTCTCAGACGGCTGCAGCTGTGGTGTAATAAACCATAATCCGCCCTGGTGTAGATAGACATGAGCAGGGTCTCAGACGGCTGCAGCTGTGGTGTAATAAACCATAATCCGCCCTGGTGTAGATAGACATGAGCAGGGTCTCAGACGGCTGCAGCTGTGGTGTAATAAACCATAATCTGCCGTGGTGTAGATAGACATGAGCAGGGTCTCAGACGGCTGCAGCTGTGCTGTAATAAACCATAATCTGCCCTAGTGTAGATAGACATGAGCAGGGTCTCAGACGGCTGCAGCTGTGGTGTAATAAACCATAATCCGCCCTGGTGTAGATAGACATGAGCAGGGTCTCAGACGGCTGCAGCTGTGGTGTAATAAACCATAATCCGCGTTGGTGTAGATAGACATGAGCAGGGTCTCAGACGGCTGCAGCTGTGGTGTAATAAACCATAATCCGCCCTGGTGTAGATAGACATGAGCAGGGTCTCAGACGGCTGCAGCTGTGGTGTAATAAACCATAATCCGCCCTAGTGTAGATAGACATGAGCAGGGTCTCAGACGGCTGCAGCTGTGGTGTAATAAACCATAATCCGCCCTAGTGTAGATAGACATGAGCAGGGTCTCAGACGGCTGCAGCTGTGGTGTAATAAACCATAATCCGCCCTAGTGTAGATAGACATGAGCAGGGTCTCAGACGGCTGCAGCTGTGGTGTAGTAAACCATAATCCGCCCTAGTGTAGATAGACATGAGCAGGGTCTCAGACGGCTGCAGCTGTGGTGTAATAAACCATAATCCGCGTTGGTGTAGATAGACATGAGCAGGGTCTCAGACGGCTGCAGCTGTGGTGTAATAAACCATAATCTGCCCTAGTGTAGATAGACATGAGCAGGGTCTCAGACGGCTGCAGCTGTGGTGTAATAAATCATAATCCGCCCTAGTGTAGATAGACATGAGCAGGGTCTCAGACGGCTGCAGCTGTGGTGTAATAAACCATAATCTGCCCTAGTGTAGATAGACATGAGCAGGGTCTCAGACGGCTGCAGCTTTGGTGTAATAAACCATAATCCGCCCTGGTGTAGGTAGACATGAGCAGGGTCTCAGACGGCTGCATTTGTGTTGTAATAAACCATAATCCGCCCTGGTGTAGATAGACATGAGCAGGGTCTCAGACGGCTGCAGCTGTGGTGTAATAAACCATAATCCGCCCTGGTGTAGGTAGACATGAGCAGGGTCTCAGACGGCTGCAGCTGTGGTGTAATAAACCATAATCCGCCCTGGTGTAGATAGACATGAGCAGGGTCTCAGACGGCTGCAGCTGTGGTGTAATAAACCATAATCCGCCCTGGTGTAGATTTCAAACAACCCCCAGCCCTTCCGTCTCTATAAGACGACTTAACTTACTTGCTTATTTTTTACTTTTTCACACTTTAAAACACTATGTGCAAATTTCACGAACGAAGTACATTATTAAAGAACGATTATATTTTATAAATAGTTAGCTTTGTGATACAATCTACTTTTCAAAATATTCTTTCATTGAATTTATAACCAGAGATTTATTTCTTGAACTCCATCAAAGAATTAATGTTTTCAATTACAGAATCTTCTTTCCCGAACCAAAAGAACTTTTTTTTTCCAAGAACGAAACAATTGAAACGAAAATTAATTTTCTGGAAGTACAAATATATGTAAGTATTTTTAGAAATATCTGAAAAGTATAATTAACAACTCGTAAACAAACATGTTTTTAAATTTATTTTTTGACATGATAATATATTATCTATATGAGGACAAGAAACTACATTTAGACAGAGAGAAAAATAGAAGCACGTTAATATAAGATAGCTGGGGATTTAGTTTCCAGTTCTTTTCAAGGTATACAATCGGTCAGTGATAATCCCTCTCTACCAGCAGACAGATTCACCACAAAATCTCCCCGTTCATCGCACAGACCACAGAGCTAATATCTCTAATGATCCGCTACACGATAAACCGAATGTTATACCTGTTTTGTTCGTTTTGGAGTTATTTATAAATGTTTGTGTATTACAAATGTTTGTACCTGTAAAACTATCTTCTTGGTTCTTAAGAACATAATGAATCTCATTTTAATAAGGATGATCTTGAATTATTTTCCTTGATATCCATATAATTTATAAATAAAATCCCAAAATCCCTGTTCAAAATTAGAAAACAATCTAGAATGACTAAATATTTTATGATTATGGCTTATTGTTCATTACCAAGACGCAGATCGTAGAGATATGGGTGAATGAGTGTAGATGAACGAGTGTAGTCATTGTTACTAAGGTCGAATGGTCCATAGAAAGCGTACAATAGCCAGGGAAACTAAGGGACCTACAGCTTTACCTGAAATCTAAGTTTTCCTAGACATTAAAACGGTATTATCAAGAAGAACAAATGTCGATCGAACAATTCCAAAACTCGTTGAGTTCGGCCACAGTATGCTCATATGATATGGCCAAATAAACATAAACCTGGTTATGGCTAAACCTGATATTTCTTCAATTCAGACACAATAGCCCAACTTTGCGCTTAACTTTTAAAAAGTAAAGTTGCTGATTTTGTTAGTCTATACAAATTTGTTAACTGGGAGAACAAAGTTTATTATAATTGTTAATAACTTTGTTTTATTTTTTTAATCACCAGAGGAATTATTGTAGGACATTTTTCCTGGCTATATGAAAAACTTCTGTATATTTAATACAATAGTACCTGTCGTGATTGAAACAATTAAACAACTTTATTACCATTAACAATATTAATAGTCTCTCACTAAAGAAGTATTGTTGTAATCCACTTACTTTTGAGCCAGAAGTAGGATTAGAGAAAAATAACAAAGGCTTTTAATATTGATTCGAACACCTCCTACTGGTTTATATTACCATGCTCCTCCAGATAATAAAATAAAATTCTAAATAACCATTGTTTATTTATTAAAAGTCCTTACTACGATTCAGAGCACTCTTACAGCAAATGTTGGAACTACGAGTAGTTTCATAATTCTACAACCAAAGGTGTGACGATGTAAGCGGGCCACTATGATAGCAACGTCTTTACATCTTCCATTATTTGACGTCGTGAATTCTAGTGGGGATGTTATGAACCTACTTGTATTATGATCGTGAATGTTACATTGTCGTTTCCTATCGTTTATAGATTTTTCTTATCGATTGTTTATATATTGTTCTACTGTATTATTCTTGGAAACAATTAAAAATGCCTCCTCAGGTGGATTTATATTTCAACAAGTAATTTTTCTCTGTCAAACTTAGTACTCTTTGCAACACCGCACGTTATAGTTGTGGACAGGGTATCTCTGAACCAGGAAAAGGCGAGCGACTTACTCGGCTATTGTGGGGTGGCCCGCCCGGCCGACCCTAATTAATGTCGCTTCGCTGCGCTCAACGAAAACCAGTACTAGGTACCCAATACCAAAAAGTAAGTTAAATTATTTTCAAAAATTATTAAAATCCATTATCATAATATATTTAGTTTTTAAATGCCGATTATTTTCATACTAATTTGATGTAAATCGGCCAATTTTGACCAATTTGTACCGCAAACTAGTTTTTCTTTTTAAAACTAATTAATGAACAGTGAAAATTAAATACAATTTATGTCTGAGTGTGAGCATATGGAGGAATAATAAATGCCCCAGGTTTGATTGTAATAACTTTTTTATTGCTTCATAACCAAAATAAATAGCCGGTCTGAACACAAATTTGAAAACATAATTGTAATATACAGTAATCTGTAACTTAATTTATTGTACAATATTTCTACTGATTCTAAGTTAGATTTATCAAAATGCAAAGACACACAGTATTACAAAAAACAACATGACAGAAATTAAAACATAAAGCACAGTGTGAAAGTGGTTGCTAAAATTTAACTAGTACTAATTGGCCTACCGGTTCTGAAATTAACATAAAAATAAGCAACATAAAAACTGTTGCTATAAAATATTATAAAAAATATTGTAAACAACACCTTATAAAGGACGGGCCAGTTCATCATCGGAGTATTCTGCACTATCCTCGCTGCAGATGCTGTCTTGAGAGTCAGTTGAGTCGTCCGCCAAGCTGATGACAAGTCTGTCTTGGACGTCGTCGCTGATGGCGTCCACCTCCCACATAAACTCTTCTGCCTTCCTGACGTGGGCGACGAATGATTTCCAATCATTAGACGTTACTTTGTTGAAAGCGTCATCCAACAAAGCCTCCATGGATTTTAACCTGTAGTCAGTGTTGGTTCTTGCGACTTCATTCTTCACCTTGGCCCACACCAGTTCGATAGGGTTAAGCTCACAATGATAAGGTGGAAGTCGCAGGACTGTATGGCCACAATCTTCAGCCATTTTATCTACTTTATATATTGTAGCAGCTAAGCGCAAGTGAGCTGGAATTCGAGTTAAAAGATCTGCTTTGACATCACTTTGGTTGAAAAACACTCCATGGCTCGTTAGAAAGTCCTGGATATCCTTTTTTCTCCAACTCATGTTCGGGATCTTAAATAGAGTTTCACTGTGGTAGGAGGCGTTGTCCATGACAATGACACTGTCTGGGGGCAGCAAGTGAAGGATGCCCTCGAACCAATCCTGAAAGGCTTTGCTGTTCATTTCATCGTGGTGATTTGCGTTCTCTATCTTTGCTGTTTCTTGGCTTTGAACACCCAACGAGCGTCAATGTTGCCTGACGGGTTGGTCGGATCTCTCAAAAACCCATCTTCACTGCCAATGTGAACCATTATAAGGCGCCCCCCTCGTCCCGGCAAGTCTCGCAGCCCTGTTGTCTCACCGTTCATGTGCGCTTGTCTTGCTGATTTTATATATCGAGGTGTCCACGCCTTTTTTGTAATATGGCCAGCATTGCACCAAGACTCGCCCAGATAAAATATTTTTTCCCTTCCTCTCTAAATCTTTTTACTTCTATCAAATATTTCCTCCTCCACTGCACGATGTCTTCCCGCTCAATAAGGTAAGACTGTCTTTGTCGCCTTTCAAACTTGAAGCCCAGGTCGTTGAGAAGTCGTCTTGTGGTTCGATCAGTGACATTTGGTAGGTCGGGATCTTCATTGATCATTTGTGCGACAGTCTTTGAAGTAGGCGGTGTGTATTGCCTGTAAAGCTCATGCACCTTCCTTCTGATGGCAGTTTTTTGGAAGTCAGTGTAGGTTTTCATACGAGTTTGTTGCCCCTGCCGATTTGGTCGTTTTTTCCCCGGGGTAACCAACGGTCCGTTGTCAAATTCTTTTTTCAGTTGTTCAATAGTTCTGCTGGCACCAGTTAAAACTCGAACTCTATCCACGATGTTCCTCTTGCTCATTTCCGGATTTTCCATACGAAGCACTCCGTAAACGTGTAAAATAATTCGCCGTTCACCACTTGAATATGGATTATGAGTTCGACTCGTTATATACTTTTCGGGAGACGTAGGTGTCGGTTCTGCCATAGTTGTTCACACGACAACAGAAAGCCACTAACTAGCCAAAAAGGATTTTGTCGCCAAAGATAAGGGTTGTTTGGTTCACTCGCTATAATGTGTCGCGTTCCAATGAGTCACCACAAGCCTGAGTCACATTACAAAGTGTCAAGATTGGTTACTCATCCCAAGTCCAAATACTCTCCAAGTCGTTAACCGATTACTATGCGTTAATCAGGAAATGAGCAAGAGGAACATCGTGGATGCAGTTAGAGTTTTAACTGGTGTCAGCAGAAGGAAAGTACACGAACTTTATTGTAACAACAAAACCGCAATTTTGAATTATTTTGTAAATATTGTACAATAAATAAAGTTAGAGAGTATATTATTTATGTTTTGAATTTTTTCTTGAAACCGGCTATTTATTTTGGTTATGAAGCAATAAAAAAACTATTACGATCATACATAGGGCATTTTTGTCCCTCCATATGCTCACGCTTTGATATAAATTATATTTAATTTTCACTAATCATTAAAAATTAGTTTTAAAAAGAAAAACTAGTTTGGCAGTACAAATTGATCAAAATTGGCCGATTTACATCAAATTAGTATAAAAATAATCGACATTTAAAAACAAAACATAATATGATAATGAATATTAATCATTTTTGTAAATAATTTAACTTACTTTTTGGTATTGGGTACTTAGTACTTGTTTTCACTGAGTGCAGCGAAGCGACATTAATTAGGGTTGGCCGGGCGGGCCACCCCACAATAGCCGAGGTAAGTCGCTCGCCTTTTCCTGGTTCAGAGATACCCTGTCCACAACTATAGAGCTACACTCAAATTCCACTAAGTTCGCCCATATCGAGTCGGGACATTTATTAAATAAAGTATATTGTGCAGTAATAGGATTTTTTTTTTTTGTTTTTTTTTGCGAACTGAGATTCTCTAGTTCGTTAAGTTATGGATTCTTGAAAATAATAATAATAATAATATTATACAACTGGTTTATTTTTCATGAAAATAACCTAAGGTGTATGAGGTTAAAAAAATACATTACCCAAGTCATCTACATTCCAACATCTATATGAAAATACACTAATCTAATTAAATGTAGTCTCCTTTTCTCAAATAGAATGTCTATGTGCGTGTTTTTTTATTTACTTAATTTCTACTATTGTTTAATAATGCTTGTTTTGAGTTGAAATTATGCAATAATGACAGTGAATTATCAAATACGTAACACAAAATTGCAATATTCATTAATTGCGATTAGTTCTTTGTACTTAAATTCCAATCAAGAAACGCTCAGCCCTACCTTAGAACAAAGGCTTAGTTCTGACACCTCTTAATGCTTATTGTCATTCTTTTACAAACTATGCGAAAACTTTGTAATTAGTTCAAGGAATTTCCCTTGTGCTTTTTAAACGTTATGATAAATTTTTAACCAGTTTAAACGATTTTAACAAACTGTAGAATTAATTTAAAGCCTTGTTATATTTGTTTACGCACAATATTTAAAATGTTTAAATTTTATACGTGAAATAACTAATAGGTATATAATAATGTAATTCGGTACTTGAGGCGCAGTGCCGTAACACTTGTGCTTTGGGACTTTGTTTTGTCGAGATTGTAGGCGACAGCTGACCTATGCTCGGTCCTGTTAATACCGACTTGGCGCCCACTCAATGGTTGCTATCGACGTGGACACCACTAAGAAATGGTGTGTCTATGTTGGGTGGTAGGCATAATTAGTGTCCGGATGTTGTATGGGGAAGAGAACTGAGTATCAGCCTTGAAAATTAGCTGAAGATCAGGCCAATACTACTTGGTTCGGAATCCACGTAAAGGTTTAGGTCAATCGGTTGCCCTAGATATTGGGATAGTATTAAATGGTCCTTTCTGAGCATAATTCGAACGCAGTTAGTAACTACACTACACAGGTCATCCACACTCATGTAATCATTCATATTCGCCTTAAAACACAAGTTGTTTATCTAGGAACAAAATCTGAGAATTTACGTCATATAAACGTGCTTTTATTATTTATTTCTGACTCATTTTCGGTAATTCAACTATAGTTCTTTCCTGTTTACGGAGTCCATATTTTTCACACTTTGTAACTAACACTTCCCACAACGCTGACCCAGTTGTAACTGTAATCCCGGCAGATAGAACAGGATGAAGACGCGATCCAGGATTTGTCGGTGACGTAATTGGCTCCCATAGGGTCAGCGGATTCAATACGTGGAGGGGAGGGGGCTTCCCCGTTGCATCCAATTTCTTTCAACGATTGCATTACTTCCAGTTTCCACCTTACACTTCTCTTGTGTACTTAGTGAAGTTGATAGCTGTTTGTTTATGTTGATTTGTTGATGTGATTATTTTAGAAAACCATAACAGTTAAACTCTTTTATTTATGGTGATTTTATTTTTATTGAAATTAAGATCATAATTGTAAAAAACTAAGATCATGTTGCATAAAACATGCATCACTTCGAAAATCACCGATAGTAAAAATGCAAACCAGCGCAAAAATGGATCCGATTCAAATTCAATGACAGGTTTTTTTATACAAACTATTAATTAGATCTTTGTGTTTGATATTTAAAGGACTTATTCTTAAAAAATAAATAAATAAACTTAAATTAGTAGGATATTTTAAATGGTTAATTAAATATGTCAACGTTTAATCTATTGTAGTAACTGTTCTTAAATGCAAACTAACAAACAGTGCGTTAGGACATTTGAATGTTTTTGATTTGAAAATAAAACAAGAGGAAAGCATTTATATAGCTAAAAAATATTAATAAATATTATCTCTTCCTTATGTAATTATTTTAATCTTTAATTCCGTTTAAGAAATAATATGTCTGTTTACAACCATCTGATTCACCTGTTAGAATCAATAGTAAACTACAAATTTTACTGTCTAACTTTGTTACAAACTACGTTTAGGTTTATTTGTTTCAAAACGTAAAATTTGGCTTAAAAACTTAAATATTTCATTTTAAAAACCTCATTAATTGATTTAACTTACTAATAATTGAAGATATGTTGATGGAACGTCACTGACCTCAGTTGGAACGGTTTCACAGTTTCAGTTAAGGATAGATCCTACTACTGCGGGTAACAACACGTTCTGTCTTGAGTCGTCCCTACACAATAAACCATAATCCCTGGAAAGCGTCTTAGGGTAGGTTTCCAACAAACCCGCCCCTCTTTACTGCTGTCACTGCTTTCTTGCACTTTTTAACTCTATCTTTACACTTTAATATCATTGTTGTTGAACATAACTAATTAAATAATGAATTACTGTTATACTATCCGTTACTAAAATTTTTTACCGTTTTTACTAAGCTCTTTACCGTTTTAAACTATTTTATTGTTAACAAAATATGTCGTTTTTTCACTAGGTAAACCATATATTTTGTTTAAAAACGTATTAGACTATTGCGGCCACTATTGTGGAGATTGTAGGTGACAGTCAATGCATGGTCAACTTGTTACCGATACGGCGTCCGCTCAATGGTTGCCATTGTCATGGACAGTACTCTGTGGTTTGGGGTGTCCACCAGAGTAGTCCAGGATCCCGATGCTTTTTAGGGAAGATGACTGAGTATCAGGCTTGTCAGTTAGCTGAAAATCTGACCAGTACTATGTGGTTCGGATCCCGCGTAGACCTGGCTATTGCGCTATTAACAAATTGTTCTTTTTTAAAGAATAGTCAACCTTAGTTTTAACAGTGACTACACCCATTCATCTACACTAATCACACTCATTCGCTCATTTTTCTACAATCTTAATAACAATAATGAATAAAAAAATAAACATAATTTTACTAAATATTCAGAATAAAATTAGTTATTTAGTAGTGAGTTGAAATCCTAGTATCTATGTATACCTACCTCTTTAAAAATTATTTTTAGTTCAACCTTTAAACTACAGACAGACATAGTAATAATACAATTTACATATAAAATTTTTCAAATTTATAATTCAACTAACTGAAAGTGAATTTTACGGCCAGTGTACGTGGTTAAGATTCCATGTCAGTTATATATACTCTAAACAAACAACTGTACATTTTAATAATATTTCATATATGTTATGAAGAATTATCAACTACGTTTAGTACCAAGACTACACCTCTCGACCTGTTTCACGACTCTCATAGATTTTATCGTATATTAATGCTAGTCGATAGCCCTTTCTTAGCTACGAGGTGGTTACGCACGCTTATCCTTTCTTCCAGTGTTCCCTCTAAACCATAACATCAATATAAATGCTCAACCTGCTACCGTTTTTCCAGATAACAAAATTTAATAGTATAGACAACCCAAAAAGTCTACTCTGGAGGATAGCAGAAATACACACTTCACAATGAAAACCAAATTAGTGTCATGTTTATGTTTTTTGTATCAGATGCTTTTAATAAGTCATTAAATTAATGCCAATTTAACTCTTGTGGAATAAAGTAAATGTCTAGGTGATTTTTCTACTCCTCAGGAATGAAATTTTGAGTAATTCTGTCTTAGTGGGCCCCTACGAAACTAAAGATAACCAATATCTGTTGTGTGGTTCTGGAGATTACGAGCTGAGTGAGAACATATTTTTTAGATTCTATATATCAAGATAATTGCAGTGGGGGATGATGTTTTTCGCGTCCACAGCAAATCATTAAAGCTGCACGTATCCTCTGGTTATTTCTAAACGAGCAACAAACCTGGTAGCTGTACCGTCACAAATGTGTGATCTCCCAGCTATGGGAGGTACCATACGAAATAAAAAAGGCCCTTTTGAGGACCAAACTAATTTCAAAATAACAGGTTCTGTTTTAATAGTAATGCATTTTAACGCTGAGGGTTTAAGGAAGGCGAAGAGCAAGTGCATCAGAAGGGTCCTTCTAGAAAACAATGTATACTCCAAGAGACACATATCGGAGATAACAAAAGTGCAAGAGGTAATATTCCAGGATACAGACTTGTTGATTCCATTGGGTACAGGGTGTGTTTTATTGCAACTTACGCAAATAATTACATGGACAATGTGTCAATTACCCATAAGAGCTCTGATGGTGACATCTTTGTCTTAGTAATCCAAGTGTTAAAAACTACAATAGTAACTGTGTATAAGCCTCCCAACATCCAGTGGCCTGACAATAGGATTTTTCCAAATTTTTAACACCCTGTCCTCTATGTGGGAGACTTCAACAGTCACCATGGTCAATGGGGCTATAACATCGACGATGAGAATGGTAGAAAGCTTACTGATTGGGCTGAAATAAACAACCTTTTCCAGATCTTTGATGCTAAAGATTCAGCCACTTTTTATTCAGCTTGTTGGCGCCGAGGTTACTCTTTCGACTTAAGCTTTTGCTCATATGAAAGATCATTAAGCCCAAAACCAATTAGAAAATTTCTTGATGCTTTTCTCCACTCTCAACATAGGCCAGTGCTGGTGTCATTAGGAATCCAAATTCCTATAATTCGATCTTTTCCAAGGCCTAGGTGGTACTTCAATAAAGTACAGTGGGAGGCCTATAGCACCAGGCATGATTAGCACCATTCCTCCTAAAATAAGAAATTAAAATCATTTTACAAGTCTTGTGTTGTCCATTGCTAATGCTTGCATACCGAGATGATACAGAAAGGAGTATATACAATGATGGAGTACCTTTACAAAGAGTTTAATGCTACCGAAAACTCCAACAAAGCTAACCTGGTGTTGCACTCTCTAGAAAGTGCCAGGAGAGATAAATGGGTTAAAACTGTTGAAGATATAAACTTTACCCACAGCAGTAGAAAAGCGTGGTCACTTTTAAGGAAACTCTCTACTGGTAAATCTCCAAATCAATATAAGCTAATATAGCTAAACGGATAGTCAGCTTATCAAAGTCAGCCCACTGGGAACAACATGTCCTTTATAAGCTAAATGAAATTAAAAAGAGCTTATTGGCACCCCTGGAAGTCTCCAGAAATTTCACGGAGGAAGAGATAGATAAGGCGATTTCCGCTATACCATCTGGGAAAGCAGCCTGTGTGACGCTATCTTTCCGGGTGCATGCTGGTAGTAAAGTAAAACAATGGCTTCAAACTGTCTACAATATGATACAGGCAATTTGCCAAAAGTATTTAAGCGTTCAAAGATAGTAGCTATACTGAAGCCTGGCAAAGACGCTGAACGAGTGAAAAGTTACTGCCCTATATATCTTCTTAGCGTTTGTTATAAGTTGCTGGAAAGACTGTTATACAAAAGAATATCACCCATTTTTGATCCTAATGATCCAATTGAGCAGGCTGGTTTTCGCCCTGGCTGAAGTTGTTGCAACCAGATCCTCGCTCTGACATAATTTATTGAGAATTGGTTTGAAAAAAAAAAATGAAAACACTTCCCAGCGGATTATGACACAGTATGGAGCAAAGGTTTGTTATTAAAGTTCTACAGCCTCCTTCCCTGTCTTTTTCTTTTGCAACTTCTAGAGTCAATGCTATATAAAGGCCGCGAAGAAAGTTAATATAAACACTTGAAGTATGCCACTTGCTCTAATTTTATTTAACGTGTATACTGCTGACATCCCAATCACCACGTCAAGAAAGTTTATATATCCAGATGATATTTCTTTAGCTTATCAATATAAGGACTTTACAGCTACTGAAGAAACACTCACAACCAATCTTGCAGCCCTCGAAGATTATTTTAGACATAAGACATTAGATGTTTATTTCCAATTAGAATACAATTCTGTACATAGGAATTGTCATTAATGATACATCCATCTGGAACAATACTTAATCAATAACAATATTCTAAAAATCTATTAATTAGTCCTATTAAGTACAGAGTTTAAAATAATGGCCCTATTTCAGCATTCATGAACTCTTCTATTGAATAAAAAGCGTTATCCATCAAAAGCCTCTTGACCTTCCTTAAAAATGATTGATCAAAATTGATGATTGTATTTTCTTTGGTGAACTTATTTATTACTCTGCATGTTGTGTAATAAGTAGACCACTCAAATTTACTGGTGCTGTGGAATGGGTAGTATATATAATGCCGTCTTGTGTTATAATTTGAATTATAATCAGAATCTGGAAGCTAAATTCTAACCCATCAAACACCGAGTAATCCACCTAAGTAATCGACTGGCTAATTGAAAATTAAACATCTATCTAAATTGTGTAAAACTCTACCAAAATTATCATACACAGTACCTGGGAGTAACGTTAGATCGATTGATGACGTTTAAAAGAGCCATCTTGAAAAAAAAAAACAGCAGCTAAACATACAAACAGGGCAAATGTACTACATTATATCGCTGGAACAACTTGGGGAGCCAACGCGCACGTCCTGCGTACTACTGCTTTGTCACTGGTTCATTCAGCTGCTGAATACAGTGCTCCCGTATGGCTAAATAATGCACGTACAAAAGCGATTGATGTCCAACTTAACAGAGCCATGAGAGCTATTAGTGGTACTCTCATGGCAACTCCACTACTTTGGCTCCCGGTGCTGTGTAATATAACTCCTCCAAATAAGACGTCAGGAGGCACTACGTAAAGAATTCAATAAGATCTTCAATGCCCCGCAACCTTCACACTACCCAGAATCTCCCACGTCAGAACGGTCACTTAAAATCTGGAAACCCACCTCTACGTACTACTTTCCAGTTGAGCAGATCAAATTGTTCGCCCAATACTAACTGGGCTAAATTGTGGAATAGTTTTGATGGACGAAATAAGTTCCTTATTAACGATCCATCAATACCTGTAGGTGGGATGAACCTCCCTCGTAGGGAGTGGACATTACTGAATCGGTTCCGAACTGGAGTGAGCAGATGTAACTACTGGATATACAAATGGGAATTGACAGTTGTTCAGTTATGTGATTGTGGAGAGTCTGTCCAGACAATGGATCACATAGTTTTAGAGTGCCCCTTGCGTTGTTTTACGGAGGGATTAGCCACAGTATACGTAGAATTAGTGAGGCAGGTCGTAAATGGCTTGATGGATTTAACTTTGTGACAGGAGTTCATTTGTTATTTATTTATTTATTTTTAATTTTTATCATAGTGTAATGACGTTTGCATTTTTTTCCAACTATAAATCTCAGCTTTTACGTAATTTTAAATTTAAAAAAAATTGTAGCTGATAAAAAGCGATACATATAATATATATACAAAAATACGAGATATATATATATAATAATTGAAGTTGCCATTACTAAAGCAGAGTCTTGTTATCAAATGAATAATTCTGAAGTAATTTCTTTTTATTATAAAAAAATCACTTAATCTTGTAGATCGTTACAGTTTGTTCGTATTTGAAATGAGCATAGAAGAAAGTTGATATGCAGGAACGCCTGGTGACAAATGTTAGGCCTGTTTGTCGCTGGGACATCATCTATCTGTAAGAGGATGAAGAAGAGAGCACATTTTTTGCTGAGGACACACACTGAAGGATTGTGTTTTTACTATTTTCTCTCTAATAAAACAGAATTTTATCCTGTTAGTATACTTGTTTTTCTGTGATTATTATTTCTAATATGCGTGAATTTATAAAGTTTATTTCTTTATTTCATAATTTGTGTTCTAATTATACTGATTTTAAAACATTATTTAATCACAGAAAAACAATAAAAGCTACTATTTGTCTTCCATAGTAGATATCACCTTGCATAAATTATATTTACTTTGAATATTTATTTGCTTCTTTCGAATTAGGGATGGAAAATATTATCAACATATCGATATGTTGAACTATTGATATATCGTAAACCAAATATCAATCTAACGATAGTATCGATACATAGGGTAACCGATATATTGAATTTTAAATTATTTATATGCACTAACTCTTATGTCATGACCAAAAATACACTCATGTTGTTGTTACTATTAAGAATAGCCTACTGAATCTAACAATGAAATACATTTATCTGCACAAAAAAGTTGTGGTCTGTGGGGTTGAATGAAAAAAACTCAAAATAAGAATAGTTATACCTTTAATTATTATGTAAATTATAAAATAATAATGTAATAACATTGCTATAGGATCGCCACCCACTGCCACTTGTCACTGGTCTACAATAAACTGCATTTTAGTGCTTTAACCTCGCGTAAAAAAACGTAATAAAGTTACTTTATTATTTCAATGTATGATATGTACGCATGAGAGGCAATTCAAATGTGTTTTTCTCGAATCGTGATGATTTTAAGGAGAGAGACAAACTTCAGTATCTAGTGATATGACATATCGGACCGAAATCGATATGGACGAAACTATCGGAAAAAATATTGATACTAATAAATCGATATATCGAAACATATTTATCGATATATGTAAGTTGCCGTTCCTACTTCGCATACTTTTTACAATATTTATGTATATGGTAAGATTTATGTGAAAAATACTACGCAGCGTAGAAAGTTTTACATTACTTTACAAACTATATGTATAACTGTGAGTAATAAATATGTAAATGACGATCTACATTATTAATTGCATAAGGACCTGACAATTTTAGTAAATATTGAACATTTCTGGTAAGTGAGGCAGTTTTGTTATACGCCGAAACCGTGCTTTGGTCAGCGTATGTCTCATTGTAGATTTCGATGTCTTGGATTAAAATTGTTGTCTAAATAGACATTACAAATTGTAATTAATAGTATTTTATGTACTACAAGTTCTTTTACGTATTTTTTTATGCCCATTGGCTGAAAAAATGACTTTTTGACACCGACCAGTTGAACTCTCAAGTTTCCAAAACAGCCTCAATGCTCAAACATGCAACACTTGAGAAATGGTGCTTAAGGGGTACCACTTATATAGCAAACAAATTTTATTTTTTTTAATATTTTTCCGTGTTTTGTCCTGATTCAAAAAAACTATACATGTCATGGATTTCAGTCTGTTATATACCTAAAATAAATATGTATTTGAGATTATTCACTCCACTACTCCATTATATGCTATTGCATTTTTCAAAGTCAGCTCTTGATTAAGCGGGGGGTTGCCGAAAGTTTAATTTTCAGTGTTTTTTTAAACAAAAATTGATACATCTGAAAAACTACTTATAGTACATACTTCAGATTTTTACCTTGCATTCCTGACTAGACTATACTAGTATTTAGGTAGAATTGTCTTTGTAACATATTTTTAAAGTAAACAAATATTTTTTTGTTTTAATTGGAATGACACTTTTTAGCGTTACCATGGTAAAAATCTATTCCTTGAAGATACAATCATAAATCTACCTAAATCTTTAGAGGACTATAATTTCTTTAGAATGACACTATTTTTTATGAATTTCTGTCTGTTAGAATTTGAGATGTATCAGTGTTTATGTAAGTCAGTGTTTTTACATTTAAATTAAAAAATCATTTATGAAAGCATTATTATCGTTATTATATAATATATATAAGAAGATAATGTAGTATCTTCTTTTAAATATCACTAAAATAATTATAAAAAACAAATCATGTCAGTATTTGTAATATTAAAGAAGTTTGTACCTTCAGTAGTACATCCCCGTTTAACGGATAATTGTGAGTGTGCCCACTCGCTAGTGATGTTACACTAAATGTAGGCCTACTATCTTTAATCTCTATCATTTATGCACTGCAGACTTATTTATCTCTTATTTATATGAACTGTTAATGAAGTCTGTTTGTATAGTTATTAGACGTAATACATGTTATAGAGAAGATAACTGAGGCTTGTCAATTGGCTGACAATCAAACCAATACTACGTGTTTTGGATTCCACGTAAAGCTGCATGTCCCCTAGTTGGCCTGCCTCATAAATAAATGGCTCTTTCTATGAAACAATGATTGCACTCGTTCATCTACAATCACCTCACTGGCTTGTTCCTCATATTAGTCTATATACACGATGGGCGTTTGAATGATGAAATATGAATAAATCAGTTAAAAATATTTTTTCCACGTTTTTTAAATAAATTTAGTCCAATAATTACATATACATAATGATTCTCCTACTTAATGTAGAAACACTTCGTTTTTTATGATTAAAGATATATATATATAAAATACTAAAGCTCCTTACCACATTCACTTCGGGAAAAAACTCATTTAAAACAGTGTTGTGAACAGAAGTTAAAGTTCTGTTCATTTTAATTATCTGGAATGCCCCAAGGTTTTACCTTTTGAAAACTGATACAGTAATTAGTAGAAGTCCTTAATTTCTTTACCAGATCCATTACAGGTGTCATTTTGTAATGATTGAACGTACCGTAATACACGTGATATTAATAGAAACTTGTTGACAAAGTCTTCTGTTGTATCTCTTAATTTTCCTGAATAAACAAAATGTTAATATTATTAATCATTTACTGAATATGGATAGTAAAACTTAACAAACAAAATATTTTTGATTTTGATCATACTTTTAGATAAGTCATAAGTAGTAACAAATATTGGAATTTCTTTTAAGAGTTCGTCACCAAGAAACTCGACGAAGAAAATAATGCATTCCTTTTCTTCGATATAAAACTGTGTATATTTATATATGAATATTTACAACGTCATATCACTTTTAAATAATACTAAAACACTAGTTAGCACTCACTAGTGGTGCAGTGCTGTAACCCAACCGCCTTGGACATAGTGCTGTGGAGATTGTAGGTTCTATGCTACAGCACGAACATGGCGTTCTACTAAAGACGTCTGGTGTGTCCGTGTTGGGTGGTAGTCAAAGTCCAGATGCTGTGTAGGAAAGAGAACTGAATATCAGGCTTAACATTAGCTGAAATTCTCCGGGGCTCAGATTCCACGTAAATCTTTAGCACCCTTAGATGCCCTGGTTGTTGGGCTATTGATAATTGGCTCTTTTTATAGAGCGGTCGACCTTGTTTTGTTACAGGACTACACAGGTCATCCACACTCATCCTTAATTGCCTTAAGATACGTAAATGGCTGTATCGCGTTTCATATCTGAATAAAAGTATGCAAGTATACTAATACAAAATTCTGTTACAAAATTCCACAGTTAAACGAGCAGATATACCTTTAAAAATTGAAACTCAAACTTTACTATATCATTTAACCAGTGACTGTGTATAGTGCGTAGTCAATTAATTGTTATAATTCTATGAGTTAAAATAACACACCATTTAATTGCAATGCTCAAATTATATGACATTGATTTTTTTTAAATATATATCTTCTATTCGATAAAATTACAACAAAAAATTTCTTTACTAACGATAATTATATGTTATTTCACTGTTTTAATTTATGAAATTTGTATCATTGTTATGATGGCCTGAAATTATAGATCATGGAATTCGATTTTACAGCTGTCCTTTATAAGACACTGTTTCCGTTAGTGTGATCATAACTAGACGGGGTAGTTCTATAAGCTGGCTTATCCTTCCCTCCGCGGTTCTTTCTAAACCATCATATCAATATAAAATCTCAGCCTGTTATTATTCTCGTAGGTAACAACAGTTTTAGTATAGAAACCCCTTTAAGTCTACTCTAGGCAGATGCTAAGTAGTGCAATCATGTCAGAGTTGGTAGAAATGACATTAAACATTGCACAATGAAAACCAAATTAGCTCAGTTTTTGAGTCGTGTTTTTTTTTTTTTTTTTTTTTTTTTTTTTTTTTTTTTTTAGCAGTTCAATGTTACTCTTATGGAAAAAAGGAAACGTTTAAGGATGTTTCTACAACTTAGGAATTGAATTTCCAGAAATCCTTCCTTAGCGAGTCTCTATGATACAAAAGCTAAGATCCGCCAAATTTCATCTAAATATGTGTAGTGATTCCGGAGGTTTCACGTTGAGTAAGTAGGCTACATCATTTTTAGATTTTATAAATTACCCTTCTTTATCATGAACTGACAATGTCTTTGGTAACATCTTTCATCAACCAATAGCACAATCTACAATCTAAGGAAGCACATATTCAATAAATGACGGCTGGAGGAGATATTCTCACATATTTGTATTCACAGTATATATGTCACACTTGCAGTCACACCACATGCCGCATCTACATTTCATATATGTAGATACTCGATTCACCATCTCCAATATCCATATTTTAAGGCATGCTGTATTATTATGGTACGTTATTTTATACAGCAAATACATAAAATATTTTACGTTTTTCATTGTTCTAAATATATTTTTATTTTTATCTCATCTATATATTTAATGAAATAAGTGATATTTCGCTTAAACGTAAGGCTAGTTAATCTTTATTGACTATAGAGACAAACAGACAGGCCAAAGCAATGCGTATGTAGTACACAGTGTGCTGCCATCTAACGTCGAATAACCTCAAATAAATATTCGGACGATTGTTGGCGTACTACAGTGACGTCAACGTGTACTGGAGGGAGACAGCTAGCGCTACGTGTGCTGGAGGGAGACGGGAGACAGCTAGCGCTACGTGTGCTGGAGGGAGACGGGAGACAGCTAGCGCTACTTGTGCTGGAGGGAGACGGGAGACGGCTAGCGCTACGTGTGAAGACAGAAGAAGAACAGGCAAAACTGCTTCACGGGATCCATATGAAAGTATTGACCGAAATGGAATAAGTAAATGAAATGTTATCAATATTTTCAAAATGTCACGTTACCCCTTTCAATGAAATTGGCTCTCGTTTTTATTACATTTCAATATACATCCACATATATTAATTAATTGAAATGTCGCAAAAATAAAATCCAATGCCATCACCGGTTGATAAAGTACATTTTATTATGAAGTATAACTGTATTCACTATATTAGCACGATAAATATTTAATAGTACATTTCACGACTAGAGTGAATGTGAGATGTTTGAGTTTAATCGAGCTTGAAGCGTGAGTCGGATGACGAGCGCTTTGTTTAAATCGATGAAAACAAAAAAAATCTCACGAGTTTTGAACGATATTTTTCACAATAGTACACAATGAAACTTACTAAATAATACTTTTTGTAAAATTACTAAAAATAAATCAAACTTTTTTAGCCGTTTACAGTATCACAATCTATTCAATAAGCCTATAGTTATTATTCTAGGAAAAGCTGATTTTACGAACTGTGAGAGTATCATTATTGCTCAATGATTCTTTCTTCGTTGTTTAGTATAAATGACAAACCTTCAAATCTCGTTGTATACAAGGTGAGAAAACAACTGATGTCTCGGTAGTATTGTGAAAAATAGTTTTATCACTTTCCATTTTCAATCAGTGTCATTCAATATTTCTTACACTGATCTGATCCGAGGACTTGGGTCAATTAAAATATTCTTATTGTTTTCTTATCAAAAACTTGGACCAAAGACATGCCACCAAGATTGTATTGCGTATAAAAAATTCAAAATTCGTAAAATTTCACTTCCTTTGCCAACACACATTGCCCAATTTTGTTCTTTAATTTGCCTTGTCATGGTCTTAGGCTTATTAAATTTTTTTAAATTGAAAGGTTGTAACACTTCTGATACATAAAAATATTCCAAATTCTCATTACCTCCCCTCCTTTCAAGCCCATCTCTTGATTTTGCCCACTACCCCCTCCCCCTCCTGATTCTAGCCATGAAGAAAAAGTTATCGACCGTCAGCTCAGTTCGGGATTCAAACCTTATAAAATGTTCTCCGCAGTTCGAAGTTATTGCCACTGAGACACATTTAACCAACAATCTTTTGGTTGGATTAAGTTAAGTTAGGGTAGGTTTTATCAATCCCAACGTACGTGTTTGGTAAGGTGGGTGGGCCAAAAACACAGTACGTGTATGGGAGGGTGGGTAGGCCAATATAGTGAGTTAATGGTTAAGAGAAATTTAATTTTTTACTATATTTATAGGTTAGGTTGAATTTGCTTATGTTAGGTTAGGTTAGGTTAGCGAGTGGCTAATTAGTTAGACATTTTCTTGTCTAATAGGTCCACAATAGTAAAAGGGGGCTTTCAATATTCAGAAGACAGTGAAATGGGTACATAGCAAACCTCTCACGATATTACATAACTTCGATCAAAATATTTACCAAGCAATCCGCCTAACAGTGCGGCAAATATATGTTCTCTCGTTTACAAATGAGGTTTCTGAAGGGTTTAGCAACGTTTTATTTGTCAGCAGGACGGGGAGGTTATATGATTGTTATTGAACCCCATTTGACACATTCAATACTCTATGATCAATTTGCAAAGTGCTATCATGAATAGTTAAATGAATTTGTCTCGACCTTTTTTCCTTGTCTTTAGTTTTATTGATCGATTAAACAATGTATGTCATATTTAGTATCAATGACTATGACAGAAATGTTTCAATATGTTTCTTTTTATTGACAGTATTGACAGTAAGAAATAACCCCACAGACAATACAATATATAAGTACCATGACAGTAGGTTGATTTGGTTGTACCCGTAGTAAATATTTTATTGTGCATGCAAACGATTACATACACTAACAAATGATTTATTTTCTTATAATGTTCAAAATGTTTGTCACTACAGACTATAGTAACTACCACTTTGATTAGTTAATTTTATAGTTAGACTTAACTTTAGTGACTCTTTACATTTTCATAAACATAGTCTCAAGCAGAATACCACGCGATTTTGACTTGGAAATTAAGTGTTTTGGAAATTGTAGGCGATATATTATCATTTGATCACGATTGATAGACTATATTTCCGAAGCATTTAAATGCATTTATAGACTATAACAGTCTATATTGTCTACATCTAGAGATGCACAATTATGAGGCTATTCTTATTATCATACTGTATATGAGGCGCCGATTCGACTTAAAGCGCATTTTAAGGTGCATATGAATCATCAAATGAGTCTAGGATGAGTGTGAGTGCCTTGTGTTGTCTGGTTACTAACTGAATTCAACTTATACTCAGAAAGAACCATTTTCTAGCGCAATAGCCAGAGCAACTAAGGAACATATATTTTTACGTGGAATTCGAATCACGTACTGTTCGTCTGATTCAGCTAACTGACGAGTCTGATACTCAGTTTTGTTTAATTCACAACAGGACTCTGACTACCACCCAACACGTACGCCACAGACTTTTCTAGCAGTGGCCAGTCGATGGTAATCGTTGAGCGGACGCCATATCGGTATAAAGAGGACCGAGTATATAACATATCGCCTACAAAAGACTTCATCCCCAAGTAGCTGGCTTACATCAATGGGCCGATAATACTGACTTACAAGTTTATCTGAAATTAAAATTTAGGAACTGAATTTTATAGTATATTATTAAAGATTCGTGAACACCTATTATTTCTTGTATTGTATCAACGTACTTTTGTTGCAGGATACTGTCGGGGAATCAGCTGGAGAGGATACACCCGCGAGCTTTCGCCTTAAACATCCGCCTGAAAAAACTGTAAGTAACAATATAAATTTGAGGCTACATAAAACTGAACAGTATTAAAAATATAGGTAAATAAGTATTATAAGGTCCCTGCCAATTTTCATAATTTTTTTCTTATTAGCTAGTCAATAGCAATTCTTCGAACACTAAACAACTAATATATTTTACGAAAATACAGTTTTTTGTTAAAAAAATGTAAAAAACAAATAATAAAAACCATATACACCAAAATCTATGTATTTCACATTAATCTTATGTAGGTTTTTCTTCTGAACAAGAAAATGACATCAAATAATGCATAAGACGAATAATGACTGAGATATTCAACAGAAAAATGGGTCAGATTAGGTTAGGTTAGTTTAGGTTAGGTTGGTTCGTTAGATTAGGTTAGGTTAGGTTTGTTCGTTAGATTAGGTTAGCAATGTATATTCTCGGTCAGTCAAACCTACCCTAACCTAATATAACATATTCTAACCCTCTTTTTTTGTTGAATTAAATAATACTAGTTGTAAATAGCACGTTTCTTAGAATTGTACTGCTATTCCATCTTGCCAGTTTTTACCTTTAGGAAATCGTCAGAGAAATATTCCTATTCAGTGGTACTCAGCATTTCTCGCATAAGTCAAACACCAGCTGTTTTTCAGCTTTAGTGACTTGGCAACAGCCACTTTATTGGTATAATTTATATCCCAAAGTGAAACAGCTGCGTTATTGTTCTCAAACAGAGTTCCTTTAAACTGCAGAAAATAATGTTTTTGGTAAACAAGGAACACTGACCAAAAAAGAAAAAAAGAATTATGATATCAGAAAATGAACGAAAACTTCTTAACGAAAATAACGTTTTACGATATTTGGTTTTCCTTTCTGATCATGATGATATCATTTTACAGCTTCATTTTATGCTCGTAATCTTGAGTCAATATTTGTTAAAGAAAGCTATAAAAACTGACAATTGTTATGCCGCAGTGCTAATAAATTATATCGATTTCAGTTTTCAGATAGTTTTAATGGGTATTAACGCTGTATAATTAAACGAGCTGTTTTATTTTAATTCCACGATTACAATTTTTCTTCGACAATTTTAATTTTAAAATGATGAAATTATTGTTTAAGCTGTAAAGTTAAGAAAATTAAAATTTCAAAGTTGTAGATAGTGAAATTATTTTACAAAATTCCACAGCTAACAAGCAAGTATATTATAAATTTAAAAATGTTCTTTTCTTCCAGTCATATAATCTAAGTGATAAATTAATTTTATAATTTGGAAAAACCTTTAGAGTTGAAATAAAATTTCATTTAAAATTCTTAAATTATACGAAATTACTGGCGTGTACATAAGTTAGCAAAACTTAAACGATGTTCTATTACTATCAATTAACATATTTAATTTCATATAAACGTTAATTTAATGAAATATCCTTTCTTACGATATACAGTATTACAAGATAATGAGAATCAAGCAATTATCAACTGATTGTATCAGCCCGCTTAATATAATTATATAATTAATTAATTACAATTGAGAAAATATATTTGATATGATTTGCAAGGAATCTTGATTTATAAACACAAATTAATGTAGATAAGTACAAACACGTTTTTTGTCTCTTTTAACAGAAGCTAGATATAAAGGAATCACTGACCAGGAATGATAAGAATATTATGGTGAGCAACTTTGACGTGTTCTGGGAAATTTTATTTTGAAGAGAAAATGACAAAGGAACTCGGAATGTAAGCTTATTTAAAATCACAATCAAACAGTTCAGTAAATTTGTATTAAATCAACAAATTCTAATCCTATTAGATTGTATGAAATATACTAAAAACTATGGAAATACTGCACAATGGATAGATTTCATTCATAAAAGGTTTGATTAATTACAGTTACAAAAAAATAGTTAAGAAGCTGCCTGCTGCGTATCTGAGATGACTAGTGCGTCCTTGCGTATCTTAGATGACTAGTACGTCCTTGCGTATCTGAGATGACTAGTACGTCCTTGCGTATCTTAGATGACTAGTACGTCCTTGCGTATCTGAGATGACTAGTACGTCCTTGCGTATCTGAGATGACTAGTACGTCCTTGCGTATCTTAGATGACTAGTACGTCCTTGCGTATCTGAGATGACTAGTACGTCCTTGCGTATCTGAGATGACTAGTACGTCCTTGCGTATCTTAGATGACTAGTACGTCCTTGCGTATCTTAGATGACTAGTACGTCCTTGCGTATCTTAGATGACTAGTACGTCCTTGCGTATCTGAGATGACTAGTACGTCCTTGCGTATCTGAGATGACTAGTACGTCCTTGCGTATCTGAGAAATCGTT
Organism: Stictocephala bisonia; assembly: GCA_035578905.1. Lineage (NCBI taxonomy): Eukaryota > Metazoa > Arthropoda > Insecta > Hemiptera > Membracidae > Stictocephala > Stictocephala bisonia. Next base: position 1,482,862 of record JAQJVL010000026.1, on the reverse strand, counting down.
AGAACTAACTGCAGTTGCATGTGGGATTCAAAAAACTCGTATAAAGGAAATTCGGCGTGAAAAGTGTTTATTGGACACTTCAGCGGAAGGAGAGTGTTCGTTCACAACACCCAAAAAATACAAGAGAAAAAGAACAGCGACAGAACTAGACGATTTCGAAAAATGTGTCGTTAGAAGAACCATCCATGAGTTTTATAAAACTGACGAGTCACTCCCAACTCGTCATTTTTATTCTAAACCAATTTAAATAAAAATTATATGTATTTTAACGGTACGGGAAATCACAGAAATATTTTTCTTAGTGAAAGTAAGAAGTATATATTTCTTAGTTACTTAATTTCAATTAAAGTTATTATCTGATTTATATTTTTTTATGATATATTTAATTGTTGTTATTGATATACGTTTTAATTTGTTAACTTTCAAACTCTTAACCTATTTGATATTTTTATTTTAAATACTGGTCTAATTATAAGGGATACCAAAATTCAAATACTCCGTAAACGCGTAAACAATCGCCCTTTACGATCTGTCTGTGACCGCCTCGCTCAGAGTCGATGTTTGTATATGACTAGTAGGCCAGCTAGGAGGCCGGACCTTCAGCGCGCGTACTGTACAAAGATTCATCCCGTTCTTTCCTTTCCAAACAAAAGTGGTCAGTTGATAATTAAAACTTATCGAAGCATTGCAAATTGCATGGCAACATAGTAAAATAAAAATTGTTTTATATGATGAGACATATTTAAAATAAATTTACTTTATATATAAACACCTGTTTGAACTGATGTTTTGGTATTTTTTATTACAAACTGTCTCCAGTGATGATCAAAACTATTTTCTCTTATTTTAAAACTGAAAAAATATTTTTATGTTTAGCATGACTGGATTCTAAGTACAGCCTTCATCTTCAGGTGCACTTCACTTTTAAAAAATAATAAATCTTTTTTACCAGATCATACATATTCAAACAGAGGTACATAATTAATTATTAATGGGTGTATTAAAATTGATAAAATATATTGACTGTCTAACTTATAAATATTCAGGGAAAAATTTAAATATAGAGTACAATACAATTTGGCAAATAATCTGTGCTCTTAGGCATAGCCCGATCAGGGTTACCATCATTACTTATATATACATAAGGAAGAAACGAAGAAAAGCCAACTGTCAAATGAAAAAAACAATAGAAATTTGGCATTAATTAAATAAATAGAAATGCTACTGTAGACTACTCTGAAGCAATATGGGCGGATCTTCATAAAACAATACATGTGTCCGCTATTATACAAACATACACACACAGTCACTGGATATTTTCAAATATGTTTCATACAGAACTAAACACACGAAATATATACCTACATTTGATACAAGAGTTTTATATAAACTGCATGATATGTACAGAGGTCTATAGAATTAGATTTATGATTTTAGCAAAGGGCCAATATTATTCTGTATCCATAAATTGTTAGTTCGATTAAATAGTCTTGAGGCATTGTAGCTATAGAAGTGTTTGAAAGTGGTCATAACCTTACACACATTTATGTTCAGGTACTGACATGGTATAGAGTTTTTCAGTCAATACCGTTTAACATGTATTGTTCTGTAAGTGGGTGGGTTCTTCAACACTTTCAATCCCCCCACCACTCCCCACTCACCCATACATGACAGTGGTAGTGACCCTCCCACCCACAAATGCATAGTTTCAGTCTTTTTGTCGTTCCAGGTCGCTCCAGAACTGTGGTCTGGTAGAGGTCCCAGGGGAGTGCCTTCATCACCTGCCACAACTGTCCACGTTGTAAGTAACACCTTGGCGTAATGAACGAAGTGATAAATGTTTCGAGTGTATTTGTGACCGTTTACAAGAAAAATCTTAAGAGAAGAAAGATAAAAGGAACATGTATGCTGTATAAGTATGATGAGTGGGTGGGCCGATCTACAGTAGAGGCAGGGGGCGCAATATATAGCACTACTGTAATAACGCAGTGCTGTAACCCGGCTACTAGGGGAGAAATTGATGTGGAAATTGTACACTTAATCATTTTAAGAGCCTACAGAGGCCATCGGCCATGCTGGTTTTAATTCCATAAGAACAATGTTATTTGCGAATCCTTCTTTTTGCGTTATTTATTGACCAACATTTTTTTTTTAGATTTTTAGATTTTTTTTTAACTTCACTCGCCAGTTGACATGGGCCTACAGGCCTGTGCGTCAACTTTATTCAACGAGTGAAGTACCGACCGTTGGCTCAGTGGGGATTCGAACCTTGGACCTTGCCCTCCGCAGTCCGAAGCCTTAGCCACTTAGCCGAAGCCATTCGGAAAAAATGAGTTTTTTTCATTTGTGTATGAGGTGTCATTTTAAACGTAATCATATTGCGCATTGGGTTTGCTTTTGATATTTTGAATACATACGCCTAGTTTTGAAAAATAAGTGAAAACAAAAACTTCATACTAAATATTTTTTATATTTTTTCCATAAAATTAATTAGAATTGCGCAAAGCAATTCCATCACGCAATTTTACTCTTGATAAAATGCAATTTGTGTGCAAAAATCCATTTAAAAATAACTGTTTAGTTTGGATACGCGTGATCGTATGTCCGGTTTAAAAATAACATTGTTCTTGTGGGATTAAAACCAACATGGCCGACAGCCTCTGCAGACGCTTAAAACCGACATAACGTCCACTCAGTGGTTAGCCTATGGCGTGGTCACTTTCAGTAAAATTAATATGGAAGCGTATTTCTTTCCACAACTAGCTTTTTAAATACTTTACTCTGAGTAATATAAGGAAAAGTTTTTTAAATGTAAATTCTTATTCTTTGATTAATAGTGATGTTTTATTATTCTTCCTTTATTGTTAATATTAAATATTTTAAATTGTACACGCTACAAACTCTTCAATCAAAGACTCGAGAATTCCTCTATGCACGCCATCATTGCTATAGTTTCATAGTCCTTCGTTTATTGTAACTTATGCACTTACCGACCTTGAAATGACCTTCCCAGTTATATGTCATGAGTACTGACGGAGGAGGGGGTTAAGTTTCGGATTGTAGTTATGGGTCTCATGGGTTTAACTGGTAAGAAGTATTGTGTATGTTATGGTACAACATGAATGATGATGGATTGGGAAAAGTACATAAGCATACACATTCTTATATTTATAAGTTTAATATTTCTTATATGCCTATTTGACTTATATAAATAAAAATAGTTCTTACATTTATTGTTTCTCTGCTTGTATTTGTAACTAAATGTTCATCTGTGCTTTGCTACTGTATAGTGGTATGTTTCAATTTTATTAAAATTAAATGTTAAATTTCGATAAGCATTACTTAGCCTATTTCGAAAATTCCACTTCACTTGTTTTCACAGATTCATTCACAAACGGACCGAAGTTTTAAATTATTTCTATTCCCAAATTGAAAAAAACAAACAAGCGTTTACTTGTAACAAGTAAAACTCTGACACAGTGAAGATAAAAGAATCAACTTTTGTTGCCAAGTATTTCCCGTGTTACATTCAAAACTTGTGAAAGACCGTTGGAAACGCTTCCCAAAGAGCAGAAAGAAGCAGACTGGAGCAAACTCCCCACATAAATTACGTTCAGAATGCCCCGCGAAAGTAGGATGAGTTTCAGTGTTTTGTCATTCTTATCGGCGGGAAAACAAGGCACTAAATCAGCTGATGGTTGAGGGATAAATCACAGCTGATTTTGACATCAGCTGAGAGAACAGTTCTCGCGTGCACTGGTCATGATTAATTTCGAAAAACTTCACATATGTGTAAAGAATAAATGTTGTATTGTATTGTCTTTTTGACAAATTCCGGAATTTTTAAAGTGTGACGTAATACAATACAAACTAAAAAACACAACTACGAAATATTTTCTAAATAATTAAATATCAACATTTAACTCTACATCACTGTTAATTCTTACGATCTCTATAGTGTACTTTTAAGCCGTAACAATCCGAAGAACAAATGTCATAAAAAACTGAAAAATAACATGCATTTTCTTTTCTATTCAACCCAAGGCAAAAAATTCAGTACATTCCATTTAATCTGCTGAGACGAGTATTCTTTTCAATTATACTGATATTTTTCTAGAATCCGTAAGTTTAGATTAGGTTCTTTAATATGTCTAATCATAAAAATAAATGTCTTTAATATTTTTATTACTATAAATAATATGTTAAGAAACGTGTACGTAATGAAATTACAAACAAAATAGATCACTTTTGATTCTTAGGAATATATTAACATGTGTAAATAATCTTAAGACTATTTATCAAGCAACTAAACGGTGATAAAATTAAATGATTCTTTTGTATAGATAGTTAGTCATTTCCAATTTCAGCAGAGTTGTACATTTTTTTAGATGTTAAAAATAACATCTAAAATTCGTATTAAATAACTTAGTTAACAGTCATTTTCAATACAATAAAAGTGTGTCTTTTTCATTAAATTATATTAAATTAGCAACGAATCATTCTTCGGCCATTAGAATTTAATTTTTAGTAATTTTCTTATATTATCTGTCAATTTGCAGTACTGTATGCTTTCATAAAAAAATCACATTCATTCAGATAGCCATTATATTATTGTTTTTCATAACAAATACATTTTATGTTAAGGATGGTTAGATATTATAATATATTAAAATAGGCCAGTCAGGGTTTAGTAGTTTTGTTATTATTATTTTTTAACTTCACTCGCCAGTTTATAAGGGTCTACAGTCGAGTGAACTTTATTCAACGAGTGAAGTACTGACCGTTGGCTCAGTGGGGATTCGAACCAATGACTTTGCACTCCGTAGTCATTAGCCACTTAGCCACCACACCAGCAAAGGTTATTCACAAAAGTAGAAGCACATTTTACTGAAAAATAACATATTAATCTCACCAAAACTTAACAAAAGTATCATTTGTTGATTTTTGTTTAGTTATACAAATGTTCATTAAATAATAGCGCAGTTCAATTGTTAATTAACGAGAAAAGAAGAAATGTAACAACAAAATCATTTTATATCTCTAAAATCATGACATTCAAGAGTGTTTTGTACATCAAACATATAAATATTAAATACATTATATTCATTTATTGTTGCTAGTATTATTTATGATTTTTGCATGTTATTATTTTTATTATTGTCGTTAAACTTATAATTTGTATGTATATTGTCATTTTCAGCTGTTTTTATGTAACGCCAATAGTAATTTAATTTGAACCATGTCTTTCAATAATAATTTGCCCTTATGTGTATATACATGTTGTTACATATTCAATATGTAATGTTTGTACTTTTCGAGATAAAGAAATTTATTATATTTGTAAGTCAACGTCAAAATTCAGGGTTGTAGAGATTTTGTTAACAATATTCGTTAAGCGGTAAATTTACTGTGATTTTTCCAAAACACTGACTGAATTTTGTTGTAAAGAATTAACTTCAGTGAAGAGTTCAAAGTGTACTTAGTAAGTATATTGTATTAACGAACAGACCACGTATTGGATTACCCACATTTGAAAATCAAAACTTTGGAAGACGATAAGAAGTGATTCAGTATTCAGGCACTGTATTGTAAGGAACCATGGGAAAGGGGAATGACAGGAGAGGGGGGGCGTGTTTTTGTTCTGTTGTCTCCAGCGAAAGCCAATACATTTACGGATATAAATATGGATCTACAACTTTCCTTTTCTGGGTGGGTTCGTTTTGTTCATCTGCCCATCTCAATGGCTTGTCGTCTGCCAACAATAGGTTCCTACTGTGAATTTATTTAAAGATACGTTCTAGTATCTTTTTTTATTCAATCCATAGTTAAAATTGACTTTTTCTGAGGACACACGCCAGACTTATTAAATGAAGCAATTGTGTTGGAATCCAGTTGTTAGTTGATCGGTCCTGTCATTATTCATTACTAAGACGCCAATCGTAGAGATATGGACGAAAATATGGTGCGAATGCGTGTGATGAGTGTAGTCATTGTTACTAACTAAGGTCAAATGTTTCCTAGAGCCATTTATTAATAGCCCAATAGTCAGGGCAACTCATGAGCCTACGTGGAGTCCGAACCTCGTAGTATTGGTCTGATTTTCAGCTTATTGACTAGCCTGTGATACTCCCCTGAAAAGCACCTGAACCTTGACTACCACCCATCATAAGCTGCGTTGTAACGAATATGTTTTAAATTACTAACATGCTTATTTCAATTCATTTGTGTATAATAGATATACTAAATAAGTTTAATTGAATACTCTTGTGTTCCAAGATACAAACAATACTAGGACAAATTGTTAACATCGACATATAAAATTAATTGGTTCTATGGCATGGCATGTCACATATACATAATATAATATAGTACATTAAACGCGCAATCTGTATAATATTCAGATTCAAAATTACCCAACAGTGCCCAGATCTCAAAAAAAGAAGTATAAAGTTGAACAGAAGGAAAATTTATATCTCAATCTCTCTATTTATAGACCCTTCAGCAGTGATAACCATTCCACCCACCCTTCACGTACAGTGGTGATGACCCTCCGACCCACCCTTACATGTACAGTGGTGATGCCCCTCCCACCCACCCTCAAACTTACAGAATTGGTGACACTATCACACGCCCATGAACTACAGTGGTGATGTCCTTCCCTCTTCCACCCCACATATACAGCAAACATTTTACAAAACACACACACATATAGCAGTGCTTACCTTCCAACCCACCCTCACACATATACAGTAGTGATGACCCCCACCCACCAATACACGTACATTCTGAGAGGCTAGGTGGAGGATAGCTTGGTCAGAACAAAGATTGATTAACTTTGTTATTTTAGTAATTTTTCAAAATTTACTTCCTCCCAATTTAAGAAACCAACTGCTATTTTCAGCTTAGAGTCAGATCATTTTTGTAAATATACAACCCATAATACTCGCCGCCAGAACTGTTACAAGACAGTTTATCGTTCCGCGGAGATGAGTGGATGTGAAAGTCTGCAGAGTCGAAGCGCCAGACAGTAAACTCGTAAAAATGCGCCACAGGAAATGTTCTGGATGTGGTCGAAAGGGAAAGTCATAAAAGATCAATTTACGACCAACTGTGAGGCCCCGAGGTGAACAAACGAAACATGACTTCCATGTACACTGGTGTGGCAACATGAGTTTATTATACTAGCAGTAAAACATAATTGAATGCATAATCTTCCCTTTTATTCATCAAATACCGACATTTTCATTTTTAATAGTTATTGTTAAGTTACTATATTTTATAATGTACAAGAATCCTTTAAACTTAAAACTGACCTGGTTTAAACGCCATGTAGAGTCTATTTTCAAAGTAAGTTTGGTTTCTTAAGTGTTTCACCTGGTACAATGAGATGTATTGCAGGCGTACACTTACTTCACCGACTCATATGTCAAAAAAACTTTTTTTACAAGTTGGTATAAAAATCCATTTTATGGTCCTGTAAACCCAAAAAAGTGTGTTTTTTCAAAATATAATTTTGATGTCTCCCCATATGTGTGTCTGTCTGTACGCATGTGCAGTTTTAAGACATAAAAGATGGATCAATTTTAATGAAATTTTGTATGTATGTGTATTTAGCCAATATCTCCATAATGTTTTTTTCACTTTTTTGAAATTTTAGTTTTTTTAATATTTTTTTGGGCAAAAACATACAAATAAGGGATTTTCTCAAAAACAGCTCAAACGATTTTTAGTAAATATTCAGGAAAGATGTGACTTACAATTTAAGATATTTTAGTAAAAACTGCATGTCTCTAACTTGACTAGTTTTTTGAGTTACGACAAAAAAACCTATTTGGGAATCAAACTGGTAATTTGCAAAGTTTTGATTTTTTGTGTTTAATATTGGGAAAGGTTTATGCCAATTCCTTGGAACCATCTACTACATTCAAATTAATATTTTTATATGGAAGATAAATTAAGCATAGCCTACAGTTAGTTGATAGTAGTGGAACAATCCTGTAACTTGAGGACGAATTGTAGAGACTGTGGGCGATAGGTTCTATACTCACTCTTCTTATTACCAGCATGGCGTTCGCTCAATGGTTGCCATCGGCGTGGTCACTACTAGAGAAGTCTTGGGTAACCTTGTTGGGTGTAGGATCCGGTTGTTGTGTAGGTAAGAGAACTGAGTATCAGGCTTGTCATTAGCTGAAAATCAGACCAATACTACGTGGTTTGGATTCCACATAAAGCTATAGGTTAGTTGTCCTGGCTACAATTGACGTTAGTAACAATGATTTTCGTTCATCTACACGCATCACACGCATTTGTCCCTCATATTCACCAATATCCCTACATATTATCATTCGCCAGAATGAGATAAATCTCACAATTTTGACGATTTTCCAGGGTAAAAACTGTTGACCCAGATTTTTATTTTTACGTTTTTTAAGTATTGAAAGAAAATCCATTAGTAGCCATAATATTACATAGTATTAAGTAAATAAATCACTATAAAACAAACAAACTTTGATTTCCTGATTACAACCTTGTTTAAGACCTCTAACATCGGTCGTGCCTTGGCTAATTGTGAAAATAACTTCTCATGATAATAAACACAACGTAAAGTGAGGGAATTAAACAGAATGTTCCCCGTTTATGTCAAGTGTGTGTTTGTTTAAGACCTCTAACATCGGTCGTGCCTTGGCTAATTGTGAAACTAACTTCTCATGATAATAAACACAACGTAAAGTGAGGGAATTAAACAGAATGTTCCCCGTTTATGTCAAGTGTGTGTTTGTTTAAGACCTCTAACATCGGTCGTGCCTTGGCTAATTGTGAAAATAACTTCTCATGATAATAAACACAACGTAAAGTGAGGGAATTAAACAGAATGTTCCCCGTTTATGTCAAGTGTGTGTTTGTTTAAGACCTCTAACATCGGTCGTGCCTTGGCTAATTGGGAAAATAACTTCTCATGATAATAAACACAACGTAAAGTGAGGGAATTAAACAGAATGTTCCCCGTTTATGTCAAGTGTGTGTTTGTTTAAGACCTCTAACATCGGTCGTGCCTTGGCTAATTGTGAAAATAACTTCTCATGATAATAAACACAACGTAAAGTGAGGGAATTAAACAGAATGTTCCCCGTTTATGTCAAGTGTGTGTTTAAGACCTCTAACATCGGTCGTGCCTTGGCTAATTGTGAAAATAACTTCTCATGATAATAAACACAACGTAAAGTGAGGGAATTAAACAGAATGTTCCCCGTTTATGTCAAGTATGTGTTTGTTTAAGACCTATAACATCGGTCGTGCCTTGGCTAATTGTGAAAATAACTTCTCATGATAATAAACACAACGTAAAGTGAGGGAATTAAACAGAATGTTCCCCGTTTATGTCAAGTGTGTGTTTGTTTAAGACCTCTAACATCGGTCGTGCCTTGGCTAATTGGGAAAATAACTTCTCATGATAATAAACACAACGTAAAGTGAGGGAATTAAACAGAATGTTCCCCGTTTATGTCAAGTGTGTGTTTGTTTAAGACCTCTAACATCGGTCGTGCCTTGGCTAATTGGGAAAATAACTTCTCATGATAATAAACACAACGTAAAGTGAGGGAATTAAACAGAATGTTCCCCGTTTATGTCAAGTGTGTGTTTGTTTAAGACCTCTAACATCGGTCGTGCCTTGGCTAATTGTGAAAATAACTTCTCATGATAATAAACACAACGTAAAGTGAGGGAATTAAACAGAATGTTCCCCGTTTATGTCAAGTGTGTGTTTGTTTAAGACCTCTAACATCGGTCGTGCCTTGGCTAATTGGGAAAATAACTTCTCATGATAATAAACACAACGTAAAGTGAGGGAATTAAACAGAATGTTCCCCGTTTATGTCAAGTGTGTGTTTGTTTAAGACCTCTAACATCGGTCGTGCCTTGGCTAATTGGGAAAATAACTTCTCATGATAATAAACACAACGTAAAGTGAGGGAATTAAACAGAATGTTCCCCGTTTATGTCAAGTGTGTGTTTGTTTAAGACCTCTAACATCGGTCGTGCCTTGGCTAATTGTGAAAATAACTTCTCATGATAATAAACACAACGTAAAGTGAGGGAATTAAACAGAATGTTCCCCGTTTATGTCAAGTGTGTGTTTGTTTAAGACCTCTAACATCGGTCGTGCCTTGGCTAATTGGGAAAATAACTTCTCATGATAATAAACACAACGTAAAGTGAGGGAATTAAACAGAATGTTCCCCGTTTATGTCAAGTGTGTGTTTGTTTAAGACCTCTAACATCGGTCGTGCCTTGGCTAATTGGGAAAATAACTTCTCATGATAATAAACACAACGTAAAGTGAGGGAATTAAACAGAATGTTCCCCGTTTATGTCAAGTGTGTGTTTGTTTAAGACCTCTAACATCGGTCGTGCCTTGGCTAGTTGTGAAAATAACTTCTCATGATAATAAACACAACGTAAAGTGAGGGAATTAAACAGAATGTTCCCCGTTTATGTCAAGTGTGTGTTTGTTTAAGACCTCTAACATCGGTCGTGCCTTGGCTAGTTGTGAAACTAACTTCTCATGATAATAAACACAACGTAAAGTGAGGGAATTAAACAGAATGTTCCCCGTTTATGTCAAGTGTGTGTTTGTTTAAGACCTCTAAAATCGGTCGTACCTTGGCTAATTGTGAAAATAACTTCTCATGATAATAAACACAACGTAAAGTGAGGGAATTAAACAGAATGTTCCCCGTTTATGTCAAGTGTGTGTTTGTTTAAGACCTCTAACATCGGTCGTGCCTTGGCTAGTTGTGAAAATAACTTCTCATGATAATAAACACAACGTAAAGTGAGGGAATTAAACAGAATGTTCCCCGTTTATGTCAAGTGTGTGTTTGTTTAAGACCTCTAACATCGGTCGTGCCTTGGCTAATTGTGAAACTAACTTCTCATGATAATAAACACAACGTAAAGTGAGGGAATTAAACAGAATGTTCCCCGTTTATGTCAAGTGTGTGTTTGTTTAAGACCTCTAACATCGGTCGTGCCTTGGCTAATTGTGAAACTAACTTCTCATGATAATAAACACAACGTAAAGTGAGGGAATTAAACAGAATGTTCCCCGTTTATGTCAAGTGTGTGTTTGTTTAAGACCTCTAACATCGGTCGTGCCTTGGCTAATTGTGAAACTAACTTCTCATGATAATAAACACAACGTAATGTGAGGGAATTAAACAGAATGTTCCCCGTTTATGTCAAGTGTGTGTTTGTTTAAGACCTCTAACATCGGTCGTGCCTTGGCTAATTGTGAAAATAACTTCTCATGATAATAAACACAACGTAAAGTGAGGGAATTAAACAGAATGTTCCCCGTTTATGTCAAGTGTGTGTTTAAGACCTATAACATCGGTCGTGCCTTGGCTAATTGTGAAAATAACTTCTCATGATAATAAACCCAACGTAAAGTGAGGGAATTAAACAGAATGTTCCCCGTTTATGTCAAGTGTGTGTTTAAGACCTCTAACATCGGTCATGCCTTGGCTAATTGTGAAAATAACTTCTCATGATAATAAACCCAACGTAAAGTGAGGGAATTAAACAGAATGTTCCCCGTTTATGTCAAGTGTGTGTTTGTTTAAGACCTCTAACATCGGTCGTGCCTTGGCTAATTGTGAAAATAACTTCTCATGATAATAAACACAACGTAAAGTGAGGGAATTAAACAGAATGTTCCCCGTTTATGTCAAGTGTGTGTTTAAGACCTATAACATCGGTCGTGCCTTGGCTAATTGTGAAAATAACTTCTCATGATAATAAACACAACGTAATGTGAGGGAATTAAACAGAATGTTCCCCGTTTATGTCAAGTGTGTGTTTGTTTAAGACCTCTAACATCGGTCATGCCTTGGCTAATTGTGAAAATAACTTCTCATGATAATAAACCCAACGTAAAGTGAGGGAATTAAACAGAATGTTCCCCGTTTATGTCAAGTGTGTGTTTGTTTAAGACCTATAACATCGGTCATGCCTTGGCTAATTGTGAAAATAACTTCTCATGATAATAAACACAACGTAAAGTGAGGGAATTAAACAGAATGTTCCCCGTTTATGTCAAGTGTGTGTTTGTTTAAGACCTCTAACATCGGTCGTGCCTTGGCTAATTGTGAAAATAACTTCTCATGATAATAAACACAACGTAAAGTGAGGGAATTAAACAGAATGTTCCCCGTTTATGACAAGTGTGTGTTTAAGACCTATAACATCGGTCATGCCTTGGCTAATTGTGAAAATAACTTCTCATGATAATAAACCCAACGTAAAGTGAGGGAATTAAACAGAATGTTCCCCGTTTATGTCAAGTGTGTGTTTGTTTAAGACCTCTAACATCGGTCGTGCCTTGGCTAATTGTGAAAATAACTTCTCATGATAATAAACACAACGTAAAGTGAGGGAATTAAACAGAATGTTCCCCGTTTATGTCAAGTGTGTGTTTTAAGACCTATAACATCGGTCGTGCCTTGGCTAATTGTGAAAATAACTTCTCATGATAATAAACACAACGTAAAGTGAGGGAATTAAACAGAATGTTCCCCGTTTATGTCAAGTGTGTGTTTATTATTTTGCCAGTTTATGATTCGTTGTTATTGAATAAAAGGCTATTTACATTATTTGGTTCTCCATTATAAGGCAAAGTCTAAAGAAAAATCTTTTGAAATAGTAAAACTTCTATCAAAATTAATTATAATTGTAATCGTTTCTGTCTTTTAGCAAATTGTCTTCACAAGCATTATGTGTTTAGTTATTGTTTTTATTTAATTACTGTTATCTTTATTACTATATTTACTGTGGTGTGTTTAAAAGTATGGCAAAATTAAATGTGGTGTTTCAAATTTGCAATTCTGCCCATTTTCATTCTATCAAAATCTTTTTTAATAGAATCAAAAGAAAATGAGATAACTATTATATTTTATGGGCTATTAATTTCAAACATTTTCATGAAATATGTATATAACTGAAATGTTCATCTTATGAAGGAAATGATAAATGTGCAATTTTGACTACTTATTTCTTATCTTCGACGAAATTTTGTCGAGCAATCCGTTTAAACAATTCTAGTACATATGTGAAAATTTAAGGTATTTTTTATGGCGTTGCCAACTGTTAGTCTGGAGATATACTTTTATATTCCAGTAAGTTTTCTTTTCTTTTTTCATTATATTACAAAGAAAAAATCAATAATTACACTTCAAGTTGTTTGTAAGGTATTTTTTATAGTTGGATTGCTCGTGATTGGTAAACGCTGTTTATGTAGTTGAACGTTTTCATATTTTGTTGTTTACTTTGTAATATTTACTAGTGTTGTGTGTGATAGTTTAAGATAATTTCAATCATTTATTAGTACATCAACTTACTTCATCCTTATTGATGCTCTTGGTATTGACATTTTAGAACCGTTAACAACAATCAATCATTTATTATGTATTATACCTAGATGCGTTTTGCACTTTGAGCGTCTCTCTTGGTTGAGGAGATAATCATCAATGTTCAAAACTGAATAACAGTGCATAAACTCGGATACTCAGCAGTTCAGACATAAGGACTCAGGTGGCTAGATCATTTAGATAAATCGCTTTTGAACCGACATCATTTTTTGTACTAGACTACAAATACGGGTCAAAAGATTGCAAGTGGTGATAATTACAATGGCCCCATGTTGTTAAAGTCTCTAGCATTGCATTAGTTCTAAAAAGAAGTACTTAAAAGGTTCTACCTACCCTTGTCATTAATGTTCTACTTTACATTTATGTCATCGCAATTTTTTTATTGATCGTCCTATTTATACGTGGACTTTAGATAAGACAATAGCACATAGAGACAACCCTCCTGGCTTAGAGAATTAAAAAAATTAATTTCATGTCTACAAAAAAGTGAGAAGAAAACGTCCATTCAAGATTGTTAGTAGAGAGATTTTGAGTTTTTGGATTCTCGTTACATTCATAACACCATAAATTTAGATGAACCATCAACTGACCAGCATATAAAAAACTTTCGTTGTCTAGCAGTTTATCTTATTAATGCTTTAGACTGAATGAATTTTAAGATACCGGCGCAGACTCAAAAGTTAGGATTTCAGACTGCGGAGAGCATTGTCCAAGGTTCGAATTCAAAACTGAGCTAATAGTGAGTGCTTCATCGTGATAAATCTCCTATATAAGAATTAAGACCCACATAATTTTAAATTGGCAAGTAATCTAAAAAGAGATAGTTATGAATTATTTTCTTTTTAGTCAATATATAGATAAAACGCTTAGAAAGCGAATTACTGCATGCACTGAGTGGTGGAAGAGAGTTATTAAACTATTCTTCCCCCACTGTATAATTCCGTTTAAAAATTATCATGGCATCAAAGATGACGGAAGGCAAGTGATGGTGGAGCCATATCAAGCCCCGCCCAGTACGTCATGAGAAGCAGTTACCATTCGTCAGTTTGATTAACACGAGCGAATCAAGGTTAAAACAATTAAATAATATCATTATTTAAATAACAATAATAATGTATAATAATGTAAACAATTATTACCAAATGAACAAACTTCTATATGAAATAGGTTACAGTACCTTTGGTAATTACTTCTATGTAATCGAGGTAGGACTACTCGAGATTATAGGCTTAAAACCTCATCTTCAGAGTTCAGTAAGTTATTTTATAAAAAATAACATTGTTGTTATATTTTGATTTTCCATTTAATACTAATATTAAATGGAAAATCAAAATATAACAACAAAAATAAAAAAAAGTCTAAACTTTTTTTATTAGATCTAATATTCTTCGAGAGTATTTCATTTGAATAATTGTTTACTACACTTATGTAATATTTCTATGTTTTGATCGGCAACGGCAGTCTTTTGCAAGCTAGATTTCGACATTGAGACACGATCTTAATAACGTACTTTCAAACAACGTACTCCGTTCAAGTAAACAATATATTTATTGTTTACTCTCACAATATATCAATTATCTTCTGATTTTAAATTGTTCTGATAAAAATTTGAATTAGTTTTACAATAATAATTTTTAATACATATCACTAAATGAATGAAAAACTGCAACTCCTTATCGTTTTATATTAAATGTATGTAGGCTATTTTTAAAAACCTTTCAGCGGAATTTTACCCACTTGAAATTGTTTTTAATATACTAAGTAGATGTTGATAAAATCCATGGTATGAGATAAGATATCGCATATAACCCTATCTCTTATAGACAGAAGCTTTTTGTATCTCCTGAAATAAATATAAAGTGTCAATTACAAATTTTTGTTTATTTTCAAGTTTCAACGAACATCTATTTAAAATGTTTCTTGATTGTCATATTAATTATTCAATCGAGAAAATAAGCAAGTGAATAGCTGTATTTAAATGTTTTATATGTTAAATTTATTTGTTGACAAAATTTGTTTAGACATTGAGTGCTACAAGTTGACATTCGTATTTTGGACCTGAAGGTGAGGTTTAATCCTCCAAACTCGAGTAGTGCTACCTGGATTGTAAAAAACTTCTATAGTTTATTACAGTTGTTTTCAACTAAATACTGTTGCGGAAGTTGAACACTTGAAGAAGGAAGTTATTCACTTCCTTTATGGACAACAGCTGAGTGGTGGAATGATTCCCCTCTACTGCTGTAACCCCAATATGTGCTAAATAAAACACGTAGGTCACTTACTGTCCGGCCCAAATTATAATATTGTAAGTATTGGTATAAACAATAATTACATAAATGGTCCCAAAGAATTTGCACAAACTTTTCCCCATATTAAACGCTAAAAAATCAAAACTGAAAATTACCAGTTTGATTCCCAAATATGTTGTTTTCCTATAACTCAAAAACCAGTCAAATTAGAGACTTGCAGTTTTACTGAAATATTTTAAATTGCAATTCACATCATTTCTGAAAATTTAATCAAAATCGTTAAAGCCATTTTCGAGAAAATTACATTTTTGAATGTTTTTTGCCCATAAAAACTCAAAAAAACTAAAATAAAAAAGTGAAAAAAACAGTCTGGATATATTGGCTAAATAAACCTATATACCTATTTTCATAAAACGTGATTCATCCGTTTGGTCTCCAATGAACTGCGCATACACACAGACAATATTTTTTCGAAACCCCCACTTTTTCAAGTTCAGGAGACCCTAAAATGGATTTTTACAATACTTTCTCCATGCTAACGCATATGGGAGATAGTAAAAAACGTAATAAACATAATATGTACTTATATTAACAATTGTCTACTAAGTAAATATGAGAGTTTACAATATCTTTGCTTATTATACAAATAATCATAATGCCCAAAAGTGATATGTCACTAAGTCACTCTAATTTTCGTATTAGATTGATTAAAATGAAAGCTAAATCCAAGCAGTGTAAAGTGTAAGAGACTATCAATGTAAAGCTTGGCTTTACAACCCTTTACACTTTACAGTGTAACCCTAGGCACAATGACAATGGAAGCTAACTTCCCCTCCCCCGCCAAGGGGGAGGGAGGAGCATTGACCGTTTCATGGCTCCGGGGGCCGGGGTTGCGCTGCAAATGTTTATAAGGCCTTTTTGTTCATGGTAAAGTGACATTGCTCGAATTATGATAGTAAAAATTAATAAAATTATTTCCGATGATTTCCTTAAATTATTATTGTCATAGTTATTTGAAAGCCTTTCATTCCAACAAGAATGTTTCAAAGGGAAAATTCATGTATGGTTAAAAACGGAATTTTTGATGCTATCTTTTGCGTAAAAGAACCATTATATTGACAGTTTTTCTACGCTAGTCCAATACTATGAAAAATTATCTGATATCTTATTAATAACGACATTATCCGTTCATTGTTATCAGGTAATCCTATACATTAAAACAATCGGGTCATTTTGTTCACTCTCTGAACTTATTACTTAACCGATTTTAATTAATTTTTTTATTTAAAAGATAATTTTGATTTCTAAGTCGTAACGGAGCTATGTTTTTGAAACTCCCATGGCGTCCTATGATTTTGTCCTACACCACGTCAAAGTTGCAATGTTATTCTTATGGAGATTAATTTTAATTGACCAGCTGGTGATATAAACAAATGTTAAATGGTCCAAATAATTTGTTAGGTTAAACACAGAGAGCAGCACAGTAAAATATCAAGTTTATAAAAGAGCGAATACATGTCTGTCAGTGTTTTATCATCAGCTTTTTGAAATAGGCTTAGAAATAACATTGGTTGTTTATAATTATTATATTGTAAATAGAGTGCAAATCAAGTGCAGTGAGTGAGCTACTGTACATTAATTTAAATGATATGATTTTACTTAATACAATTTAATTACTAATATTTTAAGTTATAAGTTATATGCCGTGGCTGAACATGGGGTTGGCACATGAAGAATGTAGGGGTGTCCCCTAGTTAATAATAATATAATAAAATCATTTTTTGTAATAAAATATACCAACACTAAATGTAACATAAATTAATTATTTGTATAAAAATGTGTTTACAATTATTTTGTAAACATATTTTTATGTTGTACAAATCTGGTTACAATTAGTTGTAAACACGTCGAAATCGAGGGCGTGATGGCTCAGTGGCTAAGGCTTCGGACTGGAGAGGGTAAGGTCCAAGGTTCAAATCACCACTAAGCCAACGGTCGGTACTTCACTCGGCGAATAAAGTTCGCGTACAGGCTTGCAAGCCCATGTAAAAGGGCGGGTGAAATGTGTTCCTTAAAAAATATATGTTACCAATTAAATCACTCAACTTTAAATTTATAATAATATCAAAAAAATAATCTTTTAGGCTCTAATAATTTATTGTATTTTAAATGTTAGGCTCAAGTATTTTTAATGTCTATATTAAATGCAAATTAACAGTAAAGGAATATGTTAGCTAAAAAAGCTATTTTACTTTTTATGCTGTATTAGTTAAAAGAGCTCTATTAACAACTCTACCAAATAGATTTATCACCTTTAACTCTGTTGACAGTGATAAATTTGTTGGCTTTGAATATATATCAGAAGATCTATTGAATATAGATCTTCTCTCTATAAATAGTGCCATAATATTTAATCGTTCTATTGCCTATAAAATGACTTTAATAACTCGAAACTGCTACACTTGTTTATAAATAGCTCTATTAACTTTAAATATCTCTATTTACTATTTAAGTGTTCAATTAACTTTAAATTGGCTCAATTACCTATAAGCGACCCATTAGTAGTCTTATTGCCTTTAAGTGGCTCTATAAGCTGTTAAATAATCCTGTCTCTATATACTATAGTATATAAGATTATGGTTCATTTTTATTAATTTTGTGCATTGATAACTTTTCAGAATACAAAACTGGTTAAAGTAACATCTAATTTATTATACGAGTAATACAGTGAGTTCATGAAGTTGTACAACACCACGCCCATCCCTCCCACCCTATCTACTAGTAAAAATAATGAAAACATCTGTATAAACAGCCAAATTAGTTCTAGAAAGTTGAGAAACGCAACAAAAGCAGTACACAAAATATTGAATGTTATGTATAATTTTGTAATATATATTGTACATAATGTTCTTGCATCTTTTCCGTTAATTCACTACCACAACCATAACTTAGGTTAACCTTACATAACCAAACTAAACCTAACATATCTAAACCTAAAATAATATAACCAAACCTAAAATAACATAACCAAACCCAAAATAACGTAACCAAACCTAATATAACATAACCAAACCTAAAATAACATAACATAACCTAACCAAACCTAAAAACATTAACAAACCTAACATAACCTACCCAAATATGTAGTAGTGAATTAACACAAAAAGTCTTAAATTTTTCTCGTTCATGAAATTTTTTGGAAATTAATCATTTATTATACTAAGAAAAATTGTAATATTTTCCCTTATTTTTGTTTAATTGTTAACCTAACCTATATCAATTCATTGATAAATTATCTACAATCTATGGTTGAAGTTTTTATCTATTTATTACAGATTTTACAAATTATAGCACATCGTACTAAAAAGATTGGGTTTCATGCCCAAATTTCTGACATTTAACAATGAAACATTAAAAAAATACTGAAGATAAAGTTCTAAAATCAATTTTAGTAACTTTTCAGGTCAAAATACATTATATTTAACCAAATGTTCCCCTTACTTAGCCTATTATACATATAGGATATGAATAATAATAATAACCATTACGTACAACTTATTACAACTTATAGTTAATGTGTTTTTGATTACATTATTAAAAAGATGAGTTGCATGTAATATATAGATAGAGTCCAAGAGAGATGGGTAGAGTTGTGGAAATGAGAGAGAGAACCACTCTTTCCGTACTGTGTTATTCCATTTAGAGTTGTCATGGCAACTTAAAAGTCTGTAGGCCGTGGGCTGGCAGTATAGTAACAAGCCCCGCCTACTACGTCATTAGCAACAGTGACCGTTGTTTAGTATGATTAACACTAACGAATCAAGCTTAAATTATTAATTATAGTCCAATTAACAATTATTAATGATAATAAAATAACGAATAATAATGTAAATAATAAATAGCAATTTAAAATACTTTTATAGTTCAATTACGTTGTTACTCTTTTTGTCTCGACTAAACAGTGTTGCGGAAATTGATCACGCCCATGATGTACGGAAGCTCAGCGGTGAAACGATTACCCTCTGCTTCCGAAACCCCTACACGCGCTAAATATAACACGAAGTTTGTTTACTGTCCGGCCCAATTATAGTTATATGTTTCACAGCTCATATCCAATTTCGCACATTCCAACTTCTTGAACCATACAAAAATCATTTAGCTGCTTTGAAACGCAGACTCGCGATAACTAGAATAGATGGTAGGGATCACAGCGAGGCTGCGCAGTAGGCTGTGACGTCATATGAGCAAAATCAACTCTAACCAAAGCTCAAAGCCCTGACGCCTTAGACCGCTCGGCCACCGGCTCGCTAAACTGATTTGATTATTCTATAAAATACTGGTTACTAAATATGCCAATCACGTGGAAACTTTCAGCTAAACAGTAAGCACGATATTTACCACTAATCAGCTAGAACCATAACCACGTGAATTAATTCAAGTAGACTTATGTTTATTTGTTGTTTGTTGATCCACCTGTCACTTCAGCCAAGAGACGTCATAAGAGATACGCGTGATTCTTATCATCTTCTTTTTTCTAGATACTGTTCGCAGACCTAAGTAAACATCGATCAATAAAAGATTACTAAAACACATTTTACATCTATTACCATTTAGTAAAACTAGTTTTCAATGTAGTTAAAATACTATTTTTCTATTTTAACATATTCGTAATTATTATTTGTTTTACTAAAACTCCTTCGAAGTATGAATGGATGTTTTAAAATTATTTGTGAACTATACACTGAAAATACAGTAGAAATCTTAATTTTTAAAATTAGTTTTGTTTTTAGTTCAGTTTTAAAAACCATACACATTTATTATGTCAGTTATATCTTCAGAAAATTATTAAAACCCATAAACTTTAAGAAGGTAGTATAATTATTCATGTTTAATAGAGATTTTGTAAACAGACTCGTAAAGAGGAAATACATGTAGTAAGTATAGGTAACGATGTATCGATATATCGGAAATACAGGTTAATATGTGTCGATATATCGATATTTTCTTTTGATAATATCGGCCATATCGATATTCTGGTCCAATATAACATATATTGACGTTATTCTCTCTCTTCAAAATCATTTCAGTTCGAAAAAACACATTTAAGAGGGCTCTAAAGGGACAGAAAATATAGAAGTCATGAGACACTGGCGAGAGAAGTTGGAACACTCTCTCTCAATAAAGTATGGTTAAATAACCATACTTTGGGTAAAAAAAAGTATGGTTTTTGTAAATATTCACTATGAGAGAATGAAGTTTCTTCCGCTGGACAGAGTACAATATAGTTCCTTTAATTATTTCCTGTATAGTAATTTTTCTTAGTATTTTCAACCGGAAACCCCAATTACCCCTCCCTCCCGCCTGCCACCTCCTCATTTGGCTACGCCCGACCTTCTCTGTCTGAATGTATGTTGAGCAGAAAGGCCAATTCTTTTCAACAATTGTCAATTTTCCAGTCAGTACCGGTATTGCTGCTGCATTTTATTTCTTAACATGTTTTAATGCCATTTTGTTTTTTTCAAAAATAGTAATATTTGTTTAGAAAGGAAGACTTTTTACAGCGAAATCAAATTATTGACTGATAAAATTGGAGATCTACTAAAATTTGAATTTCTACTTTAAACTTTTTCCAAAATCATAATTCTCGTTAAAATCTTGTTATTTTCAAAACGGTTAAAATTTAACATGGCTAGGCATAGGCTTACAATACATATATTCTACAATTGAAGAGTTTGATTTATAAACATAAAGATACGCTTTACTAAAAACTAAGTAAAATTACGTTACAAAGTATGGTTTTTGTAAATATTCCTTAAAGCTGTTGAATTGTGCTCAAAATATTGGTTTTTATGTGGTTAAATATTTTTAATAAAATGCATCAATTTAAAAAGAAATCAATTTCGTGTCTTTTTATGTTCGGTTGAAGACTAAAACAAAATAATATTAAATGAACATCACAAGAAATTCTCAACATTTTGTACTGTTTATTAATTATGTTAAACTAAATAAAAAATGATCATATAGTTTTATGGCAATCATTTCATAAATACACTTATTTCCGAACATTAAAAACTAGTTTAACTGTGGCTACTTTTTTATTTGCTTCTGAATTATGCTGAATGAATTACTACAATACATGAAAATAACACTACGGGGACAATGTGGTTTCAAAAAACAGACATTTTGTTACAACAAACATTTTCGCGGACAGGGACGAAAACCGAAGCAAACCGTACGAATGATATCAATTGTAATTAAAATAATATATTACACTTTGCTTAATTTTCCCATTGCCATGAAAAAATCAATTATTTTCGACAACAGTTCTTACACAAGTACTTTTCAAAAATGTTAGTTTAAAGAAGCACGCACACTAGACCGGCACGACACGTACCTGCACTGCACTGCAAAAATCGAAAAAGTGCTGGTTAGGATTGTTTCCATAGTTTTATATGGAACACCGCACACTAGACCGGCACGACACGTACCTGCACTGCACTGCAAAAATCGAAAAAGTGCTGGTTAGGATTGTTTCCATAGTTTTATATGGAACACCGCACACTAGACCGGCACGACACGTACCTGCACTGCACTGCAAAAATCGAAAAAGTGCTGGTTAGGATTGTTTCCATAGTTTTATATGGAACACCGCACACTAGACCGGCACGACACGTACCTGCACTGCACTGCAAAAATCGAAAAAGTGCTGGTTAGGATTGTTTCCATAGTTTTATATGGAACACCGCACACTAGACCGGCACGACACGTACCTGCACTGCACTGCAAAAATCGAAAAAGTGCTGGTTAGGATTGTTTCCATAGTTTTATATGGAACACCGCACACTAGACCGGCACGACACGTACCTGCACTGCACTGCAAAAATCGAAAAAGTGCTGGTTAGGATTGTTTCCATAGTTTTATATGGAACGCCGCACACTAGACCGGCACGACACGTACCTGCACTGCACTGCAAAAATCGAAAAAGTGCTGGTTAGGATTGTTTCCATAGTTTTATATGGAACACCGCACACTAGACCGGCACGACACGTACCTGCACTGCACTGCAAAAATCGAAAAAGTGCTGGTTAGGATTGTTTCCATAGTTTTATATGGAACACCGCACACTAGACCGGCACGACACGTACCTGCACTGCACTGCAAAAATCGAAAAAGTGCTGGTTAGGATTGTTTCCATAGTTTTATATGGAACACCGCACACTAGACCGGCACGACACGTACCTGCACTGCACTGCAAAAATCGAAAAAGTGCTGGTTAGGATTGTTTCCATAGTTTTATATGGAACACCGCACACTAGACCGGCACGACACGTACCTGCACTGCACTGCAAAAATCGAAAAAGTGCTGGTTAGGATTGTTTCCATAGTTTTATATGGAACACCGCACACTAGACCGGCACGACACGTACCTGCACTGCACTGCAAAAATCGAAAAAGTGCTGGTTAGGATTGTTTCCATAGTTTTATATGGAACACCGCACACTAGACCGGCACGACACGTACCTGCACTGCACTGCAAAAATCGAAAAAGTGCTGGTTAGGATTGTTTCCATAGTTTTATATGGAACACCGCACACTAGACCGGCACGACACGTACCTGCACTGCACTGCAAAAATCGAAAAAGTGCTGGTTAGGATTGTTTCCATAGTTTTATATGGAACGCCGCACACTAGACCGGCACGACACGTACCTGCACTGCACTGCAAAAATCGAAAAAGTGCTGGTTAGGATTGTTTCCATAGTTTTATATGGAACACCGCACACTAGACCGGCACGACACGTACCTGCACTGCACTGCAAAAATCGAAAAAGTGCTGGTTAGGATTGTTTCCATAGTTTTATATGGAACACCGCACACTAGACCGGCACGACACGTACCTGCACTGCACTGCAAAAATCGAAAAAGTGCTGGTTAGGATTGTTTCCATAGTTTTATATGGAACACCGCACACTAGACCGGCACGACACGTACCTGCACTGCACTGCAAAAATCGAAAAAGTGCTGGTTAGGATTGTTTCCATAGTTTTATATGGAACACCGCACACTAGACCGGCACGACACGTACCTGCACTGCACTGCAAAAATCGAAAAAGTGCTGGTTAGGATTGTTTCCATAGTTTTATATGGAACACCGCACACTAGACCGGCACGACACGTACCTGCACTGCACTGCAAAAATCGAAAAAGTGCTGGTTAGGATTGTTTCCATAGTTTTATATGGAACAACGCACACTAGACCGGCACGACACGTACCTGCACTGCACTGCAAAAATCGAAAAAGTGCTGGTTAGGATTGTTTCCATAGTTTTATATGGAACACCGCACACTAGACCTGCAAGTTCGAAAATGATTGTGGAGGGAGATTCCCAACCAGCAAGTTTTGTGACGGTATGTGCCGTGCAGGAGTAGTGTGCGGTGGTCCACCGGCACCAACCTGCACGCACCAACAAAATCTACTCGTTCGGGCCTAGTCGTTGACTTTCGGAAACATTCGGCTTCTTAATTGTTCCATATAAAAACCACGTGGTGGTCTGTCGTTCTGCATTTTAATGGATGAGGATCAGTTTATTTTATTAGTGCAAACACTTCCTGAGTTATGGGATTAAACAAATATGTCAACTGTCTCATAATCAATAGAAGAAAGACATTCTATGGGACAAAAAGTAGTTTTATATTTCCTTCATAATATACGGAAAAGGCACATCTTTTTTGTTTGAGCAAAGTTTAAAAATTAAATTAATTGTTTTAGAAAACATTGTTAATATTAAAATTGTTTCTGTCTTATCAAATTCGCTAATGAGTTTTTGTAAGTGTACAATAAACAACAAAATCAATAAATAAGTTTAATACTTTTTATTATTAATATTTTTTTCAAAATTAATACAACTATTATTTAATTTTAAAGTTTAAACATTTGGTCAATTTCCTTAATCTGCCCCCAAGAATCTAAACTGGCGTTAAACTACTTCCAAATAACTTCAATACAGTATTCAACTGTATAAAATGATTAATTGATTTAGGAAATAATGATGCCTTGTAACAGTAGATCCGTTATATTACAGAATGTTAAATAACATGCACTATGATTGTTAGTGTTAGTATTTTTATCATAGTTATTTTACACCTATGAACATTTTATAATTAAAATATGTTAAAGTTCTAGAAAGCGACACATAGTATGAAAGCATGTTCAGTTTTAATAAATTGACCCAAAACAAAATTGCTACCGTATCTTTGGGTAAATCGCCTCTTATGTGTGAGTTATTATTACATTATTCTTTCATAATTATCATAATAAAGGTAAAATTATTCTTATTTTGAATTTTTTTCATTCAACCTTACAGACCACAACCAGTTTTGTGTAGATAAATGTACTGAAATGTTACATTCAGTAGGCTATTCTAAGTAGTGACATCAAAACATGAGTGTATTTTTGGTCATGACATAAGAGTTAGTAAATAATTTTAAGCAGATAAATTATTAACAATTTGATTTATCAATTATCCGATATATCGATTATCCGATATATCGATTACCCAATATATCGATATTTTTCTTTTGATACCATCGTTAGATCGATATTTGGTTTGCAATATATCAATATGTTGAAAATATTGCCATCCCTATAGGTCATTGGAGGTAATAAGTTAATACCGCAGTTACACCGTCATGGCGGCATTACGAGTGAGTGTTAAACCTTGCCACCTCAGCCGTCGGACGGGGATAAAAATGGCTCTAACGACAGTTCTTCCCATTTAACTGCCAGACTTTATGTTCATTAATATTCTAATGGCTCTGTTATAATAGCGATAATAAACAACTTTATGAGATTATATTGATTCTCTCCAGGATTATTGAAATGTAATGAAACATTTATTTTTTTCTACAAAACTTTTAACGGTTGGTGAGATTAGGAATGTAAAGACCTTGAGCTTGATAAGCTAAAGGTTATCAGTTTGATTCCAATCAGAGACATAACAAATTGTTGAAGTGATCAGCTGATAACCACTGGCAGTTAATTTTTCGTTGGGCTATTAATTAATGACACTTTCGAAAGAATATGTTGTCTTATTGGTAAAAATCACTCAACACATTTTTTACACTAATTCAAAATCCATTCTCACCCATATCTTAGGCTTAAACTGGTTTTGACCAGACTCGCCAATTACCAGGTTTTCATTTAGTACTATGATGATTTATTAAGAAAAATAATCGAGGCCAGTCAAAACATTAAATAACCTAATACTTTAACAGTATTAGTTGTTCCTGGGAAATAACAGCTAACTTATTTTGGTTGGCTAGGTCATTAGTTATTACAATATATGAATGCTGATGAGGTGCGCCAAATTGAAACAGCCCGCACCAAGCACTAAACAGTAGTGACAAAGCCCGTATACGTATTCTAACAGAAGTCACGAACGTGCTAACAAGGTGAGGGCATTTCTATATGTAAATAAATTGCCTAACAAGACTATTCAATGTAAAATAGGTGTCTTAAAACAACTGGCCAAGCCAATGTGTAAATAAAACTTGCAACAGGATCCTCGCGCGGGACTACCTTCACAGTGCTCGACTACGTAATTCTCGCGCCCTTCTGACGTAATCGACTACTACCAGACTTTCCCTCACCCCTCGGACGTCCTCAACTACTATTAGACTTTCTCTCACCCTTCGGACGTATTTGACTACCAACATTCTTTCTCTCACCCTTCGGACGTGCTCGACTACTAACAGTCTTTCTTTCACCCCTCGGATGTACTCGACTACTCTCAGACTTTCCCTCACCCTTCGGATATACTCGACTACTACCAGACTTTCCCTCGCTCTTCGGAAGTACTTGACTACTATCAAATTTTCCCACACTCTTTGGACGTACTCGACTATTACCAGACTTTTCCTCGCCCTTCGGACTTACTCGACTACTACGAGACTTTCCCTCACCCTACGGACGTACCTGAATACTACCAGACATTTCCTCGCCCGTCGGACTTACTCGGCTACTGTGAGACTTTCCAACACCCTTCGGATGTACTCGACTACTACTAGACATTTCCTCGCCCTTCGGACTTACTCCACTACTACGAGACTTTCCATCACCCTTCGAATGTACTCGACTACTACCAGACTTTCCCTCACCCTTCGACGTACCCGAATACTACCAGACTTTCCCTTACCCTTCGGAAGTACTGAACTACTACCAGACTTTCCCTCACACTTCGGATGTACTCGACTACTACCAGACTTTCCCTCGCCCTACGGACGTACTCGACTACTCCAGACTTTCCCTCACCCTCCTGACGTACTCGACTACTATCATACTTTCTGTCGCCCCTCGGATGTACTCGACTACTATGAGACTTTCCCTCGCCCTTCGGACGTACTCGACTACTACCGGACTTTCCCTCACCCTTCGGACGTCGTCAACTACTATTAGACTTTCTCTCACCCTTCGGACGTATTTGACTACCAACATTCTTTCTCTCACCCTTCGGACATGCTCGACTACTAACAGTCTTTCTTTCACTCTCCGGACCTACTCAACTACCAATAGCTTTTCTCTACAACTTCGGTCTTACTCGGCATCCGTCACAAAAAATGTGTGAAATTCGTAATTAGGTTTGGTTTGTTTTTTAATATATCAGTGATGCTACTTTATCGGGTACTAGAACAATGTGAGATGAGATATGTTTCATATATAAGTAAATTAATGTAACTAATATTTGGTACTTAGAAGTAATTTTATAGCTAATCGAAAGGAAAGTGAGAATATCCCTAATATTTTATTTCATAAGATAAACTAACCAAAGCTGTTGCTGTTTTTGTGTATTAAAGTTTGTTTTACTTGAATAAACATTGCCAAATCTATTGTTCCTCAACTGTTCAAAACTTTGACAGTTCTTAGAGTTATGAACAATGAATTCGAAGTAAAAGTAAGATAAAACCTGTCAGACGGTCTTGCCGACAATGTTTTCCTTTTTACAAAGAGTCGACGTAATTTGATGTATTGGCATTATACAGCAGTTTCGAGATTTAATTTTAAACTTATGAAAAGAATAGCTAAATTTATTATACTTTATTTACTAATTTTTGTATTTTTCTCTTTTCAGTGCCTTTATTTTTCATGTTTTATCATAAAATAGACTTGATGTAAAATTTCATTATTGCACAATTATATCAAATTGTTAATGCAAGATAAAACAAGATATGGACAATAAATCACTAATATATCACTGTGGCGTAGTGCTGTAGCCCAGATACTTGGGTAGCTAAGTATTTTGTATATTGTACGAGTTAACCTCAATTCTAGATCCTCTTAACAACAACAATCCGTCCACCCAATGATTTCCATTGATGTGGACACAAATAGAGAGGTCTTGGGTACACATGTGTAATGTTCAAGGCACTACTCTCTCTATAGTTAACTATAGTATCTGTAGAAGACCGTGAAGTCTGTATAAAACCATGGATCCGTGGCGCCCCTAAAATACCATTGCGTCATCAAATGACCATGGAGCCCATAGTGGAGCGTAGAATCGGGGAAGGAGGATATATCACGGAGTCTGTAAACCACCCTGGCGTATTCAGTGTGAATTCGGGTAGGGGTGAGACCATGGGATCTGTAATGAACCTTGGTTTCTAAAGCGTGGTGTCCGGGAGGGGGGAAACCACGGAGTCTGTAAACTAAAAAGTCTACAGCGTGGTTTCGGGAGGGGGAGACCACGAAGTCTGTAAACGACCTTGACGTCTACAGCGTGGTTTCGGGATGGGGAAACCACGGAGTCTGTAAACGACCTTGACGTCTACAGCGTGGTTTCGGGAGGGGGAAACCACGGATTCTGTAAAGGACCTTGGCGTTCTTTGAATCCAGATTTCTGAACTTTTCAACACAAAAGATTCGCGTTACTTGATTGCACGCATTATATTTAATTGAAAATTTATAATTTGTTGCGAAATACTAAAATTTATGAAACTACTAAAAAATACATAATAATAACTATATTAAATACATTCGTACATTCTGCACTTGTATACTCTCTTAAAAACCTTATATTTAACATGATTTCAAGTGTTTTTAAAATATCTGAAAACAATGTTAACACATAAAAATGTTGCCTCACATTACGTTATGAGGAGGGGGGTTTGTGGAGGTGTGCTGACCGTTTAATGACTCATGGATTGGAGGTAAGTGGAGGGGTGTATAAACTGTACCAAGAAATAACCGAATATCTGAATCCAATTCAAATGGCTGGAGCTCTTGTTCCACTGACCCGTTTCAAATTGTGGTGAGATCCAGATGACTCAAATTAAAGCAGAGCAACAAGCTACTCATTATTATTCCACTTGCTTGTTTCTGTATTACTCGAGAGCTTTAAAAGAAAAATATGATTAGCTTGGATAAGCTTAGAATTGGTATGAGGAGGCGTGAATTGGTATGAGGAGGCGTGAATCATTAAAATGTGGTTGCAAAACTGTTTGAATTGTATTAACTGTATATTACTCGTTTATTTTAAGTTATCTAACACAGTTTCCAAAGATTTTAAATAATTATACACATTTCTATAGGGTTACATGTCACTAAGTGTTTAGTATTATTTATATAATTTATAAATATAGTACATTATTTTGTTAAACTTATAATAAATAAAAATAAGTTAAAATTTATGGATTCAATTATTATATTTATTTTATTTAATGAAGATAGAAAAGGCGGACCTTTTCCGTTCCACTACATTTTTTTGTTTCCGATAGTCCACTACCACTTGATAAATATTCTATTGCCCCAAAAACTGTACCCCACTCATTTTTACGTCCACTGTGGTATTCCTTATCCGCTAGGAATCCAATATCGCCTGCCTTATCTTATCGCTTTCCAAGAACTTACATAAGGAGAGCGCAATCGGTGGTAAGTCAGTCAATGGATTTACCAGTTTGTGTTCAACTTTAGATTAGCCACCTATTCTAACCTAACCTAACCGTGTTTGCGATAAAAAGGTAGTTTTAGTGAATTAACGGAAAAGTTCCGAAAATGCTATCATTTTACACATAAAAATCTACTCTGCCACCTTTTCGTTCAGAGTAATATTCTTTTATACATTAAGACTGATCTGATGTACTTCGTGGAGCTATTTTAATACGAAATTTGGCTTATTTTGACACAGATCAAGATATATTGATTATATTGTTTTTAAAGCTGTGGCCAAAGATGGGAAAAATATCATATATAAAAAAATTAACTAATCCACACCACTGGGCCTAAAATGGCCAAAGAATTTCTAGCACTACCGTGTTCATTTATTGTACAATGTAAATATAATTATGAACATATGTCGTGCCGTATATATTCATAACTACTTTTTCAACGTAACGCTGTGCCGTTTGCACATTACGATCGTCTCCCTAGGACAGTTCAGTCTACCTCTCTGTGTTTCATTTAGTTTTAGTGTCTTTGTGTTCATTTTCTGTGTTCCGTGATTTCGTTTTCTGTGTTCCTTGGCGTCGACGGAAAGATCACCATTATATCATTGCAACCGACGAGACAAAGCTAGAAACGTTTTATCCCTAGCTCCGCGGTCGGAGTGTGATGGACGGTCACCTGCATGGCTTCTGACTGCAGTTTCCTGGGGGTACAGCGTGGTGGTACCTTCGGGCTGGGCCAAGCCTCTACTCTTCGTCCCAGAGGGGCTGCCACCTTTCTCCCTTTCCACGCTGTTCATCCATCGGCCTCCAGGATGAGGACATCGACATGCATATGACTCAATCTGACCACCGCTCTAAGGTTAATCAGGCGTTACTAATGTCACAACTTAACCCGGCACCGAGACAGTTTGAAGGTAGGAAAGCTGGGTTCCCCCTCCACAACACCAAACATACGCCCCTCATTCTCTTCTTTCCCTCCCTCGAACCCTAGGCATCTCATCGCCCTAACTCCTTTAACCTAACCTAACCTAACCTAACCTAACCTATTGAACAAAGCGTTGCCTTCATTTTACAAAGCTCACCCCCATTCATTTTAAAACCATCACACACCTTCGTTTAGTAAAGCTCGGTCCCCGGACATGGACAGCGCGAACCTACGGCACCTTACGAAAAGGGGAGGTGATTAGGGGAGGGGAAAGAGAAAGGAGGGGTTGGGAGGGGGTAGTGTAGGTGGAATGGGTAAGAGGGGTGGCTGGTGCCGGGTTGACATACTGTCATGGCGGCCAGTGAAAGGTCCAGTGCCGGGTTGACGTGTTTTTTTATAACATATAAAGCTTGGAAACCCAGTTTACTTTCTGGCCCTTTTGGCCCCCAGCATTAAACTTTTTGAAAAACGTCAACCAGTGAAGTGTCGTCTACCTGTGATGAAACATTTTGATTTTTAAGAACTGTCACTACAAAGTGAGATATATATTTTTAGATTTTATTTGTTATGTTGTTTAGTTTATACTTTTTTCTTGGGGTTTTTTATTTTAAAGAACCGAGTTCTTGGGTAATACTTCACTTTGTTATTCCCATTAGGAGCCGTGCCAGTTTATTCTTCTGGATTTCGGCGTGATTATTGATTTAATTCTTTTGTCTCATTTGGTTTTTAACTTTTGCAAATTGCCCAAAACCTTCTAAATTTCTTTTGTTGTGCGAGGCCACGTAATTTCTGCTGCCTACGTAAACTTTTTTTTTTTTTTTGTTATCTGTAGTTATGTATTTAATTTATTTGTAGTTATTGTTTTCTTGTTGTAGTTTTTTTAAGGCTCTTTTTAAAATGTTTATTCACTCATGTATTTTGTTTGTGTTCATTTTTATTATTTATTTATTATTGTTGTATTTTCAAAGCTATATATATATATATATATATATATATATATATATATATATATATATATATATATATATATATATATATTATGTCTAGGCCTATTTTTCGTATAAGTTTAGTTTGCCAAATATTTACTTTTGCTGATATTTGTGTATCTTATCTTATTTTAATTATTTTCATTTACTTCGAGTCCATTTATTAATTAACATATAGTTATATTTCTGTATATATTATTAATAATGATTTTAATTAAATTTTCACGGTTAACAGCCCGTCATGTCCGTAAATGTTTTAATTTGTAACTTAATATTTTTTTAATACTTTTGGATTAAATGATTTTTTTTAGCTTTCATATAATAAACAATATATTTGCCATTCAACTTGTATTATTTTGTTCTGTGTCGTCCTCCTGAGTCTGGTGCCTTCGCACCCACCCTCTATGTGTCCTGTATTATTTTGTTCTGTGTCGTCCTCTTGAGTCTGGTGCCTTCGCACCCACCCTCGATGTGTCCTGTATTATTTTGTTCTGTGTCGTCCTCCTGAGTCTGGTGCCTTCGCACCCACCCTCGATATGTCCTGTATTATTTTGTTCTGTGTCGTCCTCCGGAGTCTGGTGCCTTCGCACCCACCCTCGATGTGTCCTGTATTATTTTGTTCTGTGTCGTCCTCCTGAGTCTGGTACCTTCGCACCCACCCTCGATGTGTCCTGTATTATTTTGTTCTGTGTCGTCCTCCTGAGTCTGGTGCCTTCGCACCCACCCTCGATGTGTCCTGTATTATTTTGTTCTGTGTCGTCCTCTTGGGTCTGGTGCCTTCGCACCCACCATCGATGTGTCCTGTATTATTTTGTTCTGTGTCGTCCTCCTGAGTCTGGTGCCTTCGCACCCACCCTCGATGTGTCCTGTATTATTTTTTTCTGTGTCGTCCTCCTGAGTCTGGTGCCTTCACACCCACCCTCGAAGTGTCCTGTAATATTTTGTTTAGAGCGAGAGTATGATGCAACTCAGAAGTATTACTTGAAATACGTCACCCCCTTTTAAAAATTACATTGTAGGTATCAGTAATCTTTTATTGCTCTCCTTCTTTCATTAAAAGTATTTTCCACGACATTTCATGAACAATTATTCAAAAATCAATTCTTATTGTCAAAAAAACAATAATTTTGAACTATATAAGAATTTAATGGAGCAATATTTAGTTTCCGTTTAATATCTTTCATTTATATAAAAAGATTATTTGTATAATTAATACATTATACATTTTGTTAATTATATATTATATTGCTATGTAAATTTCAATAAATAAAGGTCCTAATTGACTCCCTAAAATTCCTGAGTGAAGCAAAATTATAAAAGGTGAAGAATTGGTTGGCGTTTTTGAAATCGTTCATGTTTACTTCAAATATGACTATTTTACCATGTAAAGTTTTACGTTGCCTGTTCTAGATAATTTTCTCCAGAAGTTAGTGATATCTTAATCCTGTACAGAAGTTTTAACGTCGTGTATTACAGAAATGTTGAAGTTAAATAAAAACAAAATAACTAGAACCTATAGTTATCCGTTATAGATAACAACCACGTCCAGGTGATATCTATACTATTTACAATAGTGGAGATAAAATTGAAATTGTATATAAGTAACGGTACAATTATGATTTGTCTTAAACGACAGGAAAAATTTAAAAAATCGAAAAATAAATTTACAAGGGACAAACCACATCAGAGTGGTCTAGTTTAATATGAAATAGATATACAGTTATAGATAGGCCACTTAGAAAAGTGACATACTAAATTCACTAGTATGAGTGGTGGGATTGAGATAGAGAACCACTCTTCCCCCACTGTGCCATTCCATTTTAAAATTGCCATGGCAACTAGGTTGAGGGTAGACCGCATGCTGGCACAGTATAAAGCCCCATTCGCTTCGTCATTAGCAGCAATGGTCATATGTTGGTTTGATTAGCACTAACGTATCAAGATTTGAATAATTAAATTAAACAATTATCTAATATTCAAATAGCAATTAATAATACCTACAACACTAGGAATGAATAATAAGTAGTAAACAATAACAATAAATTAAACCTACTTCAACAGTTTATTATATTTATTTTTTTTAATAAACGCTGTTGCAGAAGTTGAATACTTACATGTAGAAGTTAGTCACGCCCGTGATAAGGCAGCTTCATACAGCTGCTCCTCTGCTGAAACCCCTAAATACGCTAAAAATAAGACGCGGTTCACTTTTTGTCCGGCCCAATTATAGTATTCCCTTGACATGTGTTTGGCACTAAGTTTTTTTTCAACTGTTTGCATGTCTTCTAGATTCATTGTTGTTTTCCTGTTAGTTGGTTTTTATTCGTCCTGCCCCGTGTATACAAAATACAGGACTATAGTTGATCTATTTAATCTCCCGACTTTAATCAGAGCGCTCCTACAAAACACCACTGTACGACGTGTATGGGTGCGCGGGTGGGTCAATAACACTGTACGACGTGTATGGGTGGGCGGGTGGCTCAATACCACTGTACGACGTGTATGGGTGGGCGGGTTGGTCAATACCATTGTACGACCTGTATGGGTGGGCGGGTGGGTCAATACCACTGTACGACGTGTATGAGTAGGCAGGTTGGTCAATACCACTGTGCGAGGTGTATGGGTAGGCATGTCGGTCAATACCACTGTACGACGTGTATGGGTAGGCAGGTTGGTCAATACCACTGTACGACGTGTATTGGTGAATGCGTGGATCAGTACCACAGTATGACGTGTATGGGTGGGAGGGTGGGTCAATACTATTGTACGACGTCTATGGGTGGGCGGTTGGGTCAATACCACCGTACGATGTGTATGTATGGGTAGGTCCGTCATTCTGTTGACACATATGTTAATAAGATACGTCTATGCAACATTACGATACTAGACGTGGTTTTCCCTTACTAAGCATCAATCGGGTGCAATCTTTTACTTGTCATAGGTGAATTTTTACTTTTTGGTTAAGCAAAAAATTGACTTGAAATGTCTTATCTAAATTATAAACTATATGTTACGTTAAATTGATTCGTTTTTCTGATAAGTAGACGTTCATATTTATATAAATGTAATATTGTAAATTATTTTTATTGGTGTGTTTTAAACCATCCAAGATAAACTACGATAAGGCTACAAACAATGCCGTGATGATATTAGCCAGCCGTAACCACAGCAACGCCTTTCACTGTTGACACGTTTCAGAGGTTTGCACAATCGCCACTATGCGTGCTAATGTCATGTCGGGAGATTCATGAAATGGAGTGAAACAGTAATTAAAAAAGCTTTGTCACAACGTAACCCTTGTAACTTACAAAGTTTAAACAAATAAATAACGAAAATGCTTCGCATAAAGTATTAAATGTCATTGAATAAGCTAAATTAAAAAAAAAAAAACAAAAAAAACACTGAAGAAAAAATATAAAATTGAATAAAATATTTTTGCGATTTCACGTTTTTTTTAATTTTAACGTAAAAAATATCCTACAGAAAAAGTTTCAAATACAACAAATGAAGATTTTTTTAAAACTCGTAGATATAAATATTTCAATGGAGGTGAAAAAGAATAAAGTAACCTCGCAGTGAATTCTAAAATTGTGCAAAAGTGTGTCTGAATAAAATTCGTTGCCTTATCGGGAGCCAAGTTATTGCTATGTATTGACGAACTTGCTAGACTGTTTTTTGCCTTCCCCGTTCACAAACAATGCAGTCCGCTTTGTCTGATTGCGTTCTTGTTGACTCTCATTCTTGCAAAACTCGAAACGTAGATAACAACTGAAGTGTTCAGCATTTTATAATTGAAATCCAAACCATAAATTATCTGTCATATTTAGGTCATCGTTTTGGTACGAGTAGTAAGGTATTGTTAAAAATAATTATTTTAAACAGTTCAAAAAAATGCTATCGGTCATAGCTGGGTTTTATATTGCAGTCATTAAGCTGTAAGAACATTTATTGCAATACCGTTTTTACTTTGATTGTAAAATCACTTAGGAATAAAGTTTGGTAAATAAAATATATTTCGTTTGAATTTAACTGTGAAGAAATAATGCACAATTCGTTATTCTCGCCTGGTGTTACAGTTTTTTTGTTTTGTTTTTTACTGTTTGCGTGGCAACACGAACTTAGCTCCATAGGTACGGTTTAATTTCAATAAAAAAAGTTAGTTTTTCAAAGAATATAGTAATTTTAAAAGTAATAACAAAACTACAGTAAAACAACAAATGTCTGGATAAATATCAGCTAATATGTTACTTGCATGTAACAGTTTTCACTATAATTGTTTGCTATCACTATACAGGGTGGACAAAAATATGGTAACGCTTTCACAACAGTGTTATTTGTTTCACGGATAATTTGATGCTTTAATTATTTTTAATAATTGTGTCATATAACCGTCCAAACCGTTATGTAGGGAAGAAATAGTATTGTTCAAATTAGTTACTTTGAAATTCAAATGACCACTACCCTGGAAAGGATAAACCTTTCGAAGTCCGATTTGCGGCAGTTAATAGACCTTTCATTTGATACCAATCTCGACCTAGGCTTACGTTGAAGATTTTCGTTCAACTCCTCGTGGGCCGTCCCCCTGAAAAGATGAAATGTCGTTAATGGTGTGAAAAAGTATGTTCTTTGAGACCATGATCATGTAAAAGACCACTTTTACAAGTGAAATCATACAAAAGTTGTGAAAGGGTTTCCATATTTTTTCCACCCTGTATTTCTCCCATGAATTTACTTTTTTTAGATGTTTTATTAACATGTAAGAAATTGTGTATATTACTGTAAATATATGTTATAAAATTTTACCAGGAACTAATGCTGTTAATAGCTTAAATCAATTTCAAATATTTACGATTTTTTATCAGAGGCTTTTTATTTTGAATATTTTTCAGAGTTTCCATTAGTTTAAAAACAATTACGTAATTTTAAACATTAATTTAACTTATAATTTTCCTCCTCAGTTGATGCACAATGTTTAAGCAATATAACCAAGAAATATCTTTGTATTTTTCAGAAATTTCATTCTGATTAAAGTATGTTTTAAGATATACGTATTAGAATTTATACGTATTTTGGGCGAGCCGGTGGCCGAGTGGTCTAATGCGTCAGGACTTTGAGCTTGGGTTAGAGATAGCGCTGGTTCGAATCCGGCCTAGACTGAAAGATTTATCAGTAATATTCACCTTGTACTGTACAGGTTCGCCCCCTTACTCTGACTGAATAAGTTCCTCGCACAGATCAATGGTCTATGGGAAATGGTCAGAGTAAGGTTAAGGAGGAGATCGGCCTCTCCTTAAAAAAAAAAAAAAAAAAAAAAAAAAAAAAATCTGCTCTTTTCATTTATTTTAAATTTCATAGAAATTCTTTGAATAAAACAAGACAACAACTATGTTAACTCCTGTTAAATTGTAATAAAATGTCGCGTTTGATTATTTTATAAACACTTCAGGTGGGAGTAAATACAGGCCTCGCCGTTCTGAGCCACCTCACGTATCCTCTAACTCTTTATTTCCTTATGGTACATCAGCAAGAAGTCAATGAACGATTTCTTATGCTGTAAGGATTCCTCTAATACATAAACAATAGGCTTCAACCGACATTGCGTGTTGGACACAAATTGGAATTTGCCTTTGAAAGTAGACCTATGTCCCACCCACCCCCTTCCCATGCAAGGGTCAATAGCCTCTGCCCCTACCATATTAACAAGGGTTTGGCTGGGGGGGGGGTTTGGATCACTGTATAGTTAGCTGAGGGCCAGTAAATCTAAAGTTTAGACTTTGTTTGTATTCCTAACTCAAAGACAAGTAATTTTCTGAAATTGCTTGAAAGTTTGACATTTTATCGTTAAATTACATACAAATTCATCAGATTTTTGATGAGTATTGAGTCGAATTTAAAATTTGAAGATACTGGTCCGAGGTTTAAGCTCATTTTTACTAACGGAATTTTGGATAGCTAAAATCCAAATTCTTGAACATATTTTTAAAACTTTTAAAAAAGCTTTTTTAATACATGTTATATTAAAACACATAACTCATTCCATGGAATAAATAATTTTATTTCATTCAGTGTATATTTTAGAAGCCATCAATGACAAAACTTGAAAAGTAGTGAATGGATTCACTTGAAATTTTTTTAAAGTGTATTTCTTGCATTTATATACAACATTGTTTTTGTATATTTAGTTCCTAAAATTGTAAAACAGGAATATTTTTTTCCTGTTTTACAATTGTACAATTCAATACCACTGAATGTGTATGGTTGGGTCAGTACCACTATATGTGTATGGGTGGGTGGGTGGGTCAATACCACTGTATGTGTATGGGTTTGCGGGTGGATCAGTACCACTGTACGTGTTTGGGTGGATCAGTACCACTATATGTGTATGGGTGGTTCAATACCACTGAATGTGTATGGGTGAGTGAGTGGGTCAGTACCACTGTACGTGTATGGGGACTATATAAAATATATGAAAGTACATGTATTTTATATAGTCATGATCTGACTTATGACACAGGATAAAAATAGTTTGTGTTAATATGTGAAACCCTTCAAGCACTTCCCGACCTCCTCACGTTTCACAATTGAAAATAAATGTCAGTGTTCAAAAAGTGCTACTTTGGCCATCTGATTGATGTGCACATTAAATTAAAATCAAATCCTGCAAGTTTATTACTGTGACCAGAATATAGTTTAGGCATACAAAAACAATTATATATTACTTTATTTTTCAAATAAAATCAAGTAAACATCCAAACAAACATATCTATTTTTCAAACAATTAAAGTAAAAAATGAAGGTTACTAGTTAAACAGCAAAGCGTAGCGTGGCTGATTTTTTCTAATAGTTAGGTTAAATAAATATACTTATATATTTTATATCGCATTAAACTTAAAAAAAAGCTATGATGTGTTAAATTTAAATTAACAATGTTACAAAATTCCAAGTCTTTTTGTTGATAATTCCTGATTCGCGTTTCTTTATTTCAATAACAAATTAAGAAAACACAAATCTAATCAACGGAACTTCTTTCCGTGTCACAAGATTGTCGTGCGTCTTATCGGATCAGATACGGGGGACAGAGGGGGGTTCGTGTTACCGGTCAGTAAGCCCCCCATCCTGAACCCTCCACCTACCTTGTAGCCCAGCTCTCTCTCTCTCTTCCTATAAAGTTCCGCCTTGAAAAGGCAGGCTGAAAACTTTTATCCAGTGGATAAACTTTTCTAAATTTTATTTATTTATTTTAGTTTAGTATATATTTGCGTCAATTTTAATCAAACATTATATGTACTGAATTCACAGTGTTAAAAAACAGACTTTGTGTGTGTAACTAGAATATAAAAGAGAGTATGGCCATTATCGACAACTGTATACACAAACTAAATTGATATTTTTTAACAGGTAAACATTGCGTGGGATTTTGTAGACAATAAATTTGATTACACAAAATTGTATCGGATTTGTCGAGGTACATTTTTAAAACTAGCTCATTTTTTAGAAGATAATGTCTTTGGAAGTGTTTTATTTACGTATGGAAAACTATCACTAGGAATTATCTATAATTATAGAATGATCTTAAAATTCTCCTTAACAGAAACATTTAAATATTCATGCCTATTTCATCTGTATACATCGAATATATATCACATATATTTTTACCACAAATATTGAAAATATAAAACTTGAATGGGATGTTTCAAGATTAAAAACAAACATAATACAAGTAGATTGTTCACTGGGCGTGGGGTGAACAATCTAATATTTTCGTTTCGTAGAGGCCTGCAGGCGCGTGTAGGCAGTGCCATACCACTGAGTGGCCAAATTGCCGCACAGTGCCGAGAGTTTTGATTTTTGTAAATGTAATGTTAACATACTGTATGTGGTGATCGCAGATTTTTAACTAATTATAATTTGTACTTTTTTTAAACATTTACCTTTTGGGTATCATCCATGTACAGCAGACAAAAATTTATTTAGTATGCCTACTAACTGCACAATAATATGAAAATTAATGTTTTAGTTCAAATTAACATATAAATAATAATTATTATTATTTTTCAGATCAAACAAAATTGAAACTATTTAATAATAAATTTATTACTAAGACCATCTTGTAGTTAATATTATCATACAGTTAAATTGGCACTCAATACACGCTAAATTAGTGTCCACACCGATGGTAACCGTTGAGCGGACGCTGTGTCGGTATTAAGAGGACCGAGTATATTACCTATCACCTCCAATGTCAATTAGTGCATTACTAGTTGTTAGGAAAACAAAACAAGTTAACGTCACAAAACTTAAAATTTATATTAATATAAGTAAAAACATAATGGTGATTGATTTATCTGCGAATCCTTCTGTTTTGCGGAAGTTAACGTCGTTTACATAAATCGATCACCATACAATTTTTAAAATGTTGTCCTTAAAATATATTTTGTGTTGTATTAAATTCACTAGTTTTGTAATATGTGAATTTTTTTAGATATTACAGGCACACGTTTAGGATAGACACAGCAGACAGAATTATCGAAAAACCATTATTTTGGGGCTTCTGGTACATTTGCATTGCTAAAACCAACCTTAGTTGCTGAAGTCGATAATGGTCGCAGTTCTACAACATTAGGCTAATGTTGCAGATAGATTTGTTCATTCAACACGTCTTCAAATTGTTATTTTTAAATACATACTGTATCACTAAATACATACTGTATCACTAAATACATACTGTATCACTAAATACATACTGTATCACTAAATACATACTGTATCACTAAATACATACTGTATCACTAAATACATACTGTATCACTAAATACATACTGTATCACTAAATACATACTGTATCACTAAATACATACTGTATCACTAAATACATACTGCATCACTAAATACATACTGTATCACTAAATACATACTGTATCACTAAATGCGTCTGTCATCAGAGAACTTTTAATTTTATAATTTTAAAAGTGTATTTAAATTTATTGAAAAGTTTCAATATAATCGCACGATGGGTTTTTATTGAAGAAATATTTTAAGTCAACGTTTCTGTAAAAAAAATTAGAAACCAGGCTATTATTTTTTTTCTGCCCGTGCATAAAAAAACATATAACAGATAAAAATTCTTTACATTGATGTTTCAAACTCAAGTGCTTATCATTTTTCATCCGACAATATTCACCGTAAATCAAGCTTTATTGACATCATTTGTTCTATTTCAAGTGATTCAAGATGAATATAAAAGGAAAATGTAGAAATTTTCCAGTTCTTTAAAAACATTGTTAATACAAAATATGACAGCTACATTTTAACAAAAAGTGTAGATTAAGTTGTTAATTTTAATTTTTTTTTTTTTTTACATTTTCCTCCATACTTTGAGAAATGTGAGTATGAACGTAATGTAAAAACATATAACATTCATTTCAACAACGGAGGAGCTGCTTTATGTTCGTTTATTTCGTTAGTTGTAATCAAATCTATGCTCATTGATAATTTGTCTTTACTAATATTAGATCCCTTAAACATCAAGGCTACATGCATAAATTTATGCATAATATATGCAATTCAATAGTATATTTCGTATATATGAATTAGACAGTATATTATACGTTTACTTTACGTATTAAATGTGTAAATATCAGTTAATGCTCATAACGAAATTTGAAAAATCCAGAACACTCCAGTGTTCATACTGTCTGTAGGTTAACATCCATTAAGCTACTTGAATACTATGTAATTAAACATGTTATATATAACAAATGTTAGAGGTAGAAAACTGACATCTGACAAGTGTTTTATAACAATGTTAAACGTAGCAGATTTTGCTATAACTAACAAAAATTGTGTTACCCATTCGGTGACGGTAAACATTAAAAGAAACATTAGCTACATATAACTTTGTTAGATCTAACAATGTTTAAACACACTGTTGTCTAACACTTGCTACATACAGCGTTTTCTGTCAGTCCAACGTTGAACTCCTGCGTGTGCTGACTACTGAACACTCAGCTACTGATTTTAGTGTCTTTTTAATTTTCCTTAGCTGTTTTTTATTTATTTGCTCATATAAACAGTTTTACTGTCTTCAATTTATAATTTAATCTGATCCGGAAATGGCAATTGATGGATTAGTAAGCAACAGCGTCTGTACTAAAACTCTTCTATCCTCAAACACTTGTCATCCTCAAACAGTTCTTTAAACTACCATCACACCGGATATACTTATTTTTTTCATAATAATACACAATCCCCGCTGTTTAGCTGTAATTTTATCACATATAAATATGTTGCTTTAACATCCTTTTAGAAGAGAAACAACCCACCCGCCCACCCATACACATAAAGTAGTGATAACCCACCCGTCTACACATACACGTAAGGTTGTGATAACCCACCCGCCCGCCCATACACGTACAGTGGTATTGACCCAACCGCCCGCCCATGCACGTACAGTGGTAATGACTCACCCACCCACCTATACAAGTGCAGTGGTAGTGACCCACCCGCCCACCCAAACAAGTACAGATAAATACAGAATCTCATAAACCCAGCTTATATAAAATATTTTGATAACATGACACAAAACGTAAACTCTAGAGCTTCGCACTCAGTTAAAAGGTGCTCGCACTCAGTTTAAAGGTGCTCGCACTCAGTTAAAAGGTGCTCGCACTCAGTTAAAAGGTGCTCGCCAGACTCAAGAGCATCACCAAACAGCTGGCAACTGGTGTCTTCTCTGTAGATACTAACCCGCCCGCCCTTACACGTACAGTGGTATTGACCCATCCGCCCGCCCATATACGTACAGTTGTATTGACAAAATGATTGTGAACTAATCATTTTCAACCTAAGAATAACTTTCTATCGATAGTATAATAACGTTTTATTTAATATTTATAAGGGAAGCGTATCAGGTTTTCAAAACAAGTACTCATTCATTTAAGATGTACAGTGGTATTGACCCACCCGCCCACCCATAAACGTACAGTGGTGCTGACACTAATTACTTTATCGACGGTTCATCGTCAAAGTAATCAGCTTGGATGTAGTTGCAGAGAGCGACGTTCGAACAAACACTTTTTTTTCTTTTTCTCGTCAAAATAACCGTAATGGCTGTCGCACTTTCTAATTTTATGCTGACTGGATGTGGGTTTTGTGAAATTTTACTTGTAACATATAACAATATATTGAATTGAAATTCCTAACATTTGTTATATACTATATGTACATCTAACAATGTTATATCATGCAAATTTTATATAACATGGTTTTCTATCTAAATAGTGTAAATCCACCTTGATACAGATCTCTACATTGCTTGCATGTCATCACATATACCGAATTATGAAATGTAACTAATTATGATAGTAGATGAGGTTAGTTTAGGTTAGGTTAAGTTAGTTCAGTTTAGGTTAGGTTAGGTTAGTTTGGGTTAGGTTAGGTTAGTTTAGGTTAGGTTAAGTTAGTCCAGGTTAGGTTAGTTTAAGTTAGTTCAGGTTAGGTTATGTTAGGTTAGGTTAAGTTTGTCCAGGTTAGGTTAGGTTAGGTTTAAAATATTATTATTAATGAACTGACGGTTTGTCCTCAGTTAAGACGAGATATACGTATTTCGAACGCCCTCCGGATAGTCGGCTATTAAAGTCGGGTTATTGAGCTATTGTTATAAACGTTCATCTGCATCTCAAATAAATACACTTCATCTCAGATTAATCCCGTTGGCGGTTTAGATAATCGGACGTCTGCTATTTGAAGCATTTCTATTCTATACTCTATAGCTGCTCTACCCTTATCGCGTTAAGGAAGATATTTCACATTTTACCCTTTAAATAGTTTTTAGTTTATCTTATCTTTGTTTTATTTAAGGCCTAAAAGAACATTTAATATTTAATTCGGTTGAACAATTTCATCACGTTTCTTTTTTTTCAGATAATTTAACAGCTTAAACAAACTTATTTGTCTTAGTGATGCCTTATTTGTTATTTAGTTAAAATCTTCACTCTAACCAATATCTGCAATGTTCATAGGAGAATTTTTCTTGATACTTTATTGTACATACAGTAGGCTTAAACATATTATTTTTATTGTCTTTTATTTTGTCCATAAATATTTCAGAATTATCGTTATTTCCTGTCCGCTGTTAGATAGTTGAACGTCTGAACTACTTACTATAGTCATTGCTATAGTCAAGCCTTATCTAATATCTTATCTCAGATCCTTTAGTAAATAAAGAGACTCATAGGACTTTCTGTACCTTTCGTATACCCATCCCAGACCCTTATTTAATCTACCTTACTGTCGTTATTAGAGCTATATACATCATTAAGCCACGTCGAATAGAAATCATGTCAGGACATATAAAATCAATTTTAGTAGTTAACTTATATAGTATATCAAAATCATAATTAAATAGCCATTTCCGT
Source organism: Stictocephala bisonia (assembly GCA_035578905.1). NCBI lineage: Eukaryota > Metazoa > Arthropoda > Insecta > Hemiptera > Membracidae > Stictocephala > Stictocephala bisonia. The sequence goes on along the minus strand of JAQJVL010000026.1, from coordinate 1,438,921 downwards.
TCTCATATACAGTCTCTCCTTCATTTTTCATAGTGAAGGATCGTTTAAACTTTTTGGCGAAAGATCATTTTCTTTGTGAAAGGGTAACAAGGTCGTGTTATTACGATTACACGCTCTGGCCGGGTGGAGACCTCGGTCATCCCGCTATCTTATCCCTCATTGACATGCAACTACAGTGCTCTTATACGACCTAGCACATATCACACCCCGCTCTATAACAAGCCAAGCTTACTGTCGGCGTGTCCGGTACTTCCTCCACGGCTGTCCGCCAACACCACCGTCCCCACCCAGTAGGCTACAAGCGAACAGAGGTGGCGACTAATTAGAACTAGTGGATTTGCGTACATTAGAGTTTCAAAAAGGTCGTGAATGCTGTAGCTGGAGGAGAATGACACGGCAGAGGAAGGACAAACTTTCGCCTCTTTACTCAGTCTGTTAGAATAAACGCCATTCATTTAAATAACTATCTGTGTTTGTTCATTAGTTGGTTTTCTTACGGTTTTGTATGCCATATTTTTTTGGTTTGGATCGTTTAAACAGCTATAATCTTTACTTGTAGGAATCAAACTGGTAATTTTTTTACCGTAAAAGAACACTCGATATTTTATTGCTATCACGAATGGACCCAGAAGGTTTGCGCAACGCATTATGGCATCGATTCTTCCATACTTCTTTCATCCTTTCTCCTTTTCCTTTCTTCTTTCCATTTCATTTCTGGTTTCTGTGACACTTCCTTCTCTCACACCACCTTTCAACAAATCCACCTTTCTACCTTATTTCTAAAAATGTTTCTATCTTTATCATCTTTTGGTTCAGTTTTTGCATTTAAAAAAAAAAATCTAATCCAACTTGGTTAATTCATGGTGTTGTTGAATCAATTTTTCTAGTAAGATATCATAGAATTTCATCTTCTTCTTATGTAATTTTCAAGGATTGATATATTTTCTGTCGTTTTTCTTGATTGTAGCCTGTATCTTTCATTAATTTTGGAACTAACATGTTTCTCATAAATTTTTGTTCTTCTTTTAGTACTTTTCTTCTGTGGAGTTTGAGTTGATTTTATATATACGCATTAAAATAAACAATCAAATATATAAGTGGGATGGTGTTAATTTTGTGACATATTCAAAAAGCAAATATTTTATTTACTGTGGAAGCAAAGTTAGTGAGAAACTGATTTTAAACTCGGCGTGTTTATTAAAATAACACGCCCTCAGACCTCAGAGGGCTCGATCAGAGCCCTCAGAAGTTCCTTTATGCTAGAGATCTCTGAACTCTTAATACAAGTATTTTTAATTGATAAATAAAATTAAAATAATTTGTAAGAATCAAACTGGTATTTTTTCACTAAACACTGTTCGATATCTTATTGCTATCGAACAAACCTATTTCGATAACGATTGTTTTTTTTTTTTTTTTTTTTACCTTGATACAGGTAAAAGTATAGTACAAACATATTCTACGATATTGCAGCTACTAATACAGTAAGTCTACCCCCTCCCCTTCTTCCCCAACTACCAACACAACTACGCCAAAAACATGACTACAAAATACACTTCGAACCACAACTGACAATTTGTGGTATTTGTTAGCGTACTCTACATACATATATTTATGATTGCTATCAACTTCCACTTCAAAGGGCATCCCTTTCATCCAACCATTGATTAATTGGTTATTACACATTTCTTTACCGATCCATTCATAAATCGATTATTGCTGGTTAACCCGCCCATCTAATCTATTCAGATATTGGTGCCCATTTGTACTTTTTTAAAGTCTATTATCGACCCATCAATTTTATTACCAACGTGCCTAAAATGTTGTTACACTATCCAATAACATGGATATTAAAGACATTCTAACTTTTCCCTACTCGTTCTCTGTTTGTGGATGTATTTTATGTTTCTCGCAGGAACAAAAACTTGGGAGTTGTGTTTGTAGGGGCCCCACCCGCCCACTCATACACGTATAGTGGTACTGACCCACCCACCCACCCATACACGTACAGTGGCATTGAACTACCCGCCCGCCCATACACGTACATTGGCGTTGACCCACCCGCCCACTTATACACGTACAGTGGCACTGACCCACCCGCCCACCCATACACGTACAGTGGTATTGACCCACCCGCCCGCCCATACACATACATTGGCACTGACCCACCCGCCCGCCCATACACGTACATTGGCGTTGACCCACCCGCCCACTTATACACGTACAGTGGCACTGACCCACCCGCCCACCCATACACGTACATTGGTATTGACCCTCTCGTCCCTCATACACGTACAGTGGTATTGACCCACCCGCCCGCCCATACACATACAATGGCACTGACCCACCCGCCCGCCCATACACATACATTGGCACTGACCCACCCGCCCGCCCATACACGTACATTGGCGTTGACCCACCCGCCCACTTATACACGTACAGTGGCACTGACCCACCCGCCCACCCATACACGTACAGTGGTATTGACCCACCCGCCCACCCATACACGTACAGTGGCATTGAACTACCCGCCCGCCCATACACATACATTGGCACTGACCCACCCGCCCACCCATACACGTACATTGGCGTTGACCCACCCGCCCACTTATACACGTACAGTGGCACTGACCCACCCGCCCACCCATACACGTACAGTGGTATTGACCCACCCGCCCACCCATACACGTACAGTGGTATTGATTGGTGGGACATTGGTCGCGATCTTACAAATGGAGTGAGAGGGTTTTGGTTCGATCAGAAAATGATCTTTAACAAATAAAACTGAATTATGGGAACTATTATGGTTACGAGAGTGAATATGGGTTGAGAATGAGAAAGAAAATAAGATTGGGTGTAAGGAAGATGTGGAGAGAGGAAAGAGTTGAGGTGAAGATGAGACGTAAAAGCACACAAATTCGGAAACAATGATGAGGATGCAGCTGCGCCAGAAAATGAGAACTGAAATAGAGATGAAATCGGAGAGAATGATGCCCTATATGAAGATACAAGGAAAATGTAGAAATTTTCCAGTTCTTTAAAAACATTGTTAATACAAAATATGACAGCTACATTTTAACAAAAAGTGTAGATTAAGTTGTTAATTTTAATTTTTTATTTTTTTATTTTTTCCCATTACTTTGAGTATGAACGTAATGTAAAAACATATAACATTCATTTCAACAAGGGAGGAGCTGCTTTATGTTCGTTTATTTCGTTAGTTATAATCAAATCTATGCACATTGATAATTTGTCTTTTAATACATTATTCCAATTACCTTACCTAATCCGTGCATTGTTGCCCATTATTTTATGGTTTATTAGTATGACAATCATATTAAAATTATTGTTCAATATTAACATCAAGTGAGCGTCACAAAAACAAATTTACTCCAAGATAATTACAAAATGGACAAATATTATGATAATCGATTTCGGCACGTTCGCCTTCCTCAGACGAAAGAATCCACAAAGAGTCAATCAACGTGGTTTACCGAAATCAATCACCATAATATTCGTCCGGTTTTTGTATATTTTTGTTCGTAGTTTGCACTTAAATTGCAGCAAGTTTACGTTGTGTGGTGTATACGTGTATTCCACTTGTACCAAACAACAACTAATATACTAATTAAAAACCGTATTAATAATTAATTAAGAATTGGTTTTTGTCTAAGTCATAACTTCTATCGTGTTCTTAAAGTATTACTTCTAAAAATATCTAACCAGATCATATAGATGAGTGATGACGCAGTTATATTCACTGACGTTTCATTTCTTGTTGCAACCTGCTTCCTCAAGCAATGCAATAAACCACCCTTTAAATCAATATTTGAACATTAAAACTTGCAGTATTGTCATCGTTATTCCATCAGCACTCTTCGCACCACAGAGATATTCTTAGAATTAAAAGTTGGCTTAAATGAAACTGTCTCTCCTCTCACATACTTCATAAACCGTACATTTTATACAAACCACTTTCAATAAAGAACACATTACGGGCCGCTACACCTAACCTATCTAGGTAACTAGGGGTGTTATCGTGACGTCATCACTTACCGAACTATCGTACACGACCTCCTTCGCTGTTGTCGTATGATGTGAAGGCACGTCCACTAATGTGATGGTTCATTAACAATGTGACAGCTGAATTTTGCGAAGCCTTAATGTAATTTCATTAACATTTGCAAAGTGAAATACGATGTCAACCAACTTGAAACATCTTAAGTACAGTACTTTTAACATTTTTTTGACAGTTTATTATCTGCCAGACTTTATTAGCAGTGATATCCTTCGTTTATTTTCAATGTAATTGTATCAATGGCTTCATACTTTGAATGTATTGGTTAGGCCAACTTTTTTCGGTACTAGTGACTCAGTGCTGTAATCGAGCTACTTAAGGACAAAGTGTTGTGGAGATTGTAGGCGATAGGTTGTATGCTCGATCCTCTTATGGTTCGCTCAATGGTTGCCATCGATGTGGATACTACTAGAGAAGTCTGGGGTGTCCGTGTTGAGTGGTAATCGGTTCCGAATATTGTCTAGCGGAGAGAACTGAATATCAGGATTGTCAGTTAGGTAAAAATCAAACCAACTATACGTGGTTTATTCTACGTAAAGCTGTAAGTCCCTCAGTTTCCCTGGCTATTGGGCTATTAACATACGCCTTCAGCAACAATGAGCATAAATTAAAGACATCCTTGACAAATATCTCGTACTGAAAGTAAGTTTTGCAGTGAAATCAGTAAAAACTAAACAGTTCAATAACTACAGCTTTGGTAATATGATCCGAAAATAGTATGATCTTTTATGTGTGAATAGTACACAATTCTAATTACCAATCAGTCAGACTGGTTCATGTTATGAGCTAGTTGACCTTGTTTCAGGCAGTTGGACCAGAACAAGTTGAGGAGGGTGGAAGCTGAGACCTTGAGTGGACTAGGGCAGCTCCGCAACCTCCGTCTGGAGCACAACCACCTCACCGGAGTCCCCACAGAAGCCCTCTACTCCCTCCCACTCCTGGAGGCGCTGTAAGTACGACAGTCTTTATATGAAGTTAAAGGTCTTATTTTACCAGGCGAAGTTATGGCTAAGAAGCCCTCTCTAACACTTAACCTGGGGACCAACGACTTTACGTGACTTCAGAATTATAGGAGTGGCAGGGCAAAAACTGTTATAGGTTTTGTCGGGAATCGAACCCGGAACAACTGCGCGGCAAGCCGTAGCCTTAGCCCCTTAGCTACGGCCGCACCCTATTTTTTTTTATATATACGTGCACTCCTTTACATATGTACTAAGTACAGCCAACTACTGAGAAGTTATGATTATAGTTTGCATTAGTTAAGATTTTTGGACAAAACTTTACTTGGGCTAGACAGAAAGTGGCCTGCGTGTTATATATAGCACGTTTAGGGGTTTCAGCAGCGGAAGGGAATCGTTCCACCATAAAGCTGCCGTACATCACGGGCGTTACCATCTTCCACCTTTAATAGTTAAACTACCGCAACAGTGTTTCTGAAATAAATAACTGTAAAAGTTTGTTGTGATAATAAAACCAACCACTGCTGCTAAAGACGTAGTGGTCGGGGCTTGATATTGCCGCGCTCATACACGACCTACCGTCATTCCAGTTGGCATGATAATATTTTAATGGAATAACAGTAAGGAAGAGTAGTTCTCTAACTCACTTCCACAACTCAGTGCATCTCTCTCACCAGTGCATTAGTTAGGTAATTTTATAAGCGGCCAATTGATAGTGTACATTACTTAGGGGTTTTTTTCATTCTTATTTAGTGTACAGTTTTTTTTCTTAAAAATTACAAAACCAAACCAGAATATTACTTTGATCTCTTGCTAGTCACGGGTTCGAATCCCATGAAATCCAATTAAATTTTACTTGATGAATTTGGACCGTTGTCAAACAACAACGTTTCAATTTTAAGTAAAAATGTTACTGGTGTAGGAAAAAATTCTTTTAAAATATCTTTATTTTGCTACAGTTCTCTCTAGTTTTCCGTCATGGGCTGGGATACAAACTAGCAATTTGATCGCATTTACTTAAACTGAAGAAGGTTTATATTAATAAATTTAGACTACAGACCCTACTCCCAATTTTAAGGATCCAACTTAAACTACCATTCAATGTTTGTTTGAAATGTTATTATCAGCTAAATAATAAAATTGCTACACATAACTTACTAATGTGAGTTAATAGTGAAAATAGTCGTACGTTCCTTTATAAATATATTTTTGGTGGTGATGTGTTGCAGTAACCTGGGCAGCAACCAACTTTCAAGTCTTCCCTCCAATGCCTTTCCGGAAATGCGGAACCTTGTCATTCTGTAAGTACATATTAGGAATTTATTTGATCAAACAGCAATAAACACATATCAGTCTGAATTAAGACAATTTTTAGTATTTATAATTAACATTTGGGTTTTCGTCAAACGTTTTCTTCAAATAAAGGGCACTTAAGGAGTAGATTTTTTCAACTAGTTCGATCTAATTCATTTTGAAAGATAAGATCTCACGACTATGTGAGACAACTGAAATCCACTTCAATATTTTCAGTAGCAAGAAATATGAATCAAGAGGTTGAAAACTAAATTTCATAACGTTGAATTCGGTTAAACATATTAACACCTAAATTAATTATGTTACAAACAATGTAATTAATTAAACAATTGTTTTACGAATCAAAATAAAATTTAGGAATATTTTGTATAAATGCTTCTACTATAAAATGGCATATTGTCTACAGACAAAAACAAGTTTATTCCGTTTGAGTAGAATATTGGTTTAGTGTTTTCTGTTTCAATTTTAATCCATTTATTTTGTAAATTCTCAAAGGCGTAAATAATACGAATAATGTTTAATAAAATATGATATTTTTAGCAAATTCCAATCATATTTTATCAGAATCTAATTAGCACTATCATAGTATTAACTTTTTCAAGTGATTAGGCAGTAAATTTCACGAATCCAGCAGGTCGGTACAAGCCATTATAATCCAGCAGGTCGGTACAAGCCATTATAATCCAGCAGGTCGGTACAAGCCATTATAATTGTAATCCAGCAGGTCGGTACAAGCCATTATAATTGTAATCCAGCAGGTCGGTACAAGCCATTATAATCCAGCAGGTCGGTACAAGCCATTATAATTGTACTTTTCTGCCAAAACTTTTCTCGATTAAACGACTAGCCGTTTAAGTTATTAACTTTCTTCAAATTCAGTATATACAGTAATTATATGTAATTTATTTAATACATCCTTGAGTAAATATAAGCTCAATTATGATTCTTTTCATGTTTTTCCATAATAAAACAGTCTTATATACTAATAAGTTAGGAGAGCACTAGAGGGTACAACAATGCATGTAGGAAGAGGGTTTAAAGTTAATTCTTTGAGTAAACAAAGAAAACATATACCAGTACAACAAAATAAAACAAATTAAAAATGTTATATTACAAAATATTAATTTAGACTACTATTGATTTTTGCATTTTAAGACATTTTGTGCCTTTTTTTAATTCACGTAGTAATCAGGAACGAAATTTTGCTTTTTTACATATAATTTACTGTGGAGTCCAAGGTTCGAATCCCGAACTGAGCTAACGGTCGGTACTTAACTCGTTGAATAAGTTCGCGCACAGGCCTCCAGGCCCATGTGAACTGGCGAGTGCAGTTTTCAAAACAGTGTTAAAAATATTAATTTTCTTTTTACGTTTTGCAAGTTTTAAACGTTAGGCAGGAATTTTTCCTCAATTTGGCAAATCTCATCACTTCTTTAAATTATAGTACATACATACTGTTGCGTATCATAAGTATTAGGATTTATTATTAAAGGACTAGGAACCTGAAAAAGAAATGCAATAGAGAGCTTATATGAGCTTATTTAAATTTTTTTACTCTTAAAAATTTGGTAAACTAGTAGTAGTGGATATTTTCAATTGCTTTTATTACAACTGTTATTAATATTGTTATTTTAAAATAGTTGCAAGAATTTCATTGTTATCAAAAAGCGTGTTTTCCAAATTCCAAATTGTTTAGAACTACCATGAAAATTACAACCCGTAACGAACGATGATTTTATCTGCAGACAACTTATCATTACAATGAATTATTCGTAGTGTTTTTTACGAATCGCATAATTAATCACAAGGCATTTGATAATAACGTTGACCGTTCTATATTAATAAATTTAAAATTCTCGGAGTAAACAAATATACTTTTAGAATGGTTTAAATTATATCTCGAAAACACTTTTAAAAAACGATAAAGGTATCAAAAATTCAAAACAATAAAATTAAGAACGTCTTATTCAGGTCTACAACCTATGGTGTCCCTCAAGGATCAATATTCGGACCGATTTTATTTATCTACTACGTCGTCCAAGAGAAAGATTTATCATCATTTAATTCTAAGTATTGACTAATGTTTTTCTTATCAAGTTACCCCCAAGACAAAGGATAAAACCACAGAGTAGGCTACAGATTGTCTACAGACTGTAACTTCCACCCCTGTGAAACTAGATAACCCTCGGTTCGAAATTAGAAACTCACTCACAACACATGGCTGTTGCGGGCGGCCGTAAACCGATTTAACTGCCGTGGTTTTAATTTGAACGGCGGTGAGAATTACACCGTTATCGCTCATAATTTGTGGTTTAACACCCGTCCCCCCCTCATCTCTTCATCCTCTGCCTAGCTGAGGTAAACACACCGGAATTACCTCTTACCTACAAATATCAAATTTCATCATTAATTACAATATTTGTTTTACGTTGTTTTTGATAGAACATTGTAATATGGTCATATTTTAAGTGAAATGTTGCTTTATATATTATTTTTATACTTCAGTCTTCAGGTTATGACTAATAATATTATAAATAAAGCAATAATTTCAACAATGAACCATTAATTCATTTTTTTTTTTTTTTCTTTACTCTGAAGATAGCCTAAGAGCCGGAACTAGTTATTGATTTACTAAAAAAAAAATAATAAAGGGACGTTGTTAAAAATATTGCTTGATTTAGCATATATTACTTGTTTGTTTTATTAGTATTATTATAATAGTTTTAATATTACTTGTAAATTTTACCAGATAATAATTTTGCTGAAGTCGATCCTCCGCCCCTCTATCTGGTATTACTTGTAACTCCGTCGACTATTAGTAGACCGGTTGTTGTCTCTCCACCCGTATCCAAAATATTTTGTGAGTTGAATAACTACGGCAGTTTACTCGCTTTTCCCCGCTTTACCATCAGGCAGCGTGTTTATCAGTGCCTGATATTACTTCACTTACAGACGTTTAACGCTTTTAAAATGCACGTATTTCAAATCATAATATTTTTTGTACAATGTGTGCTAGAACCCCCTGAGATTGAATTATTTCCAACTGTTTTAAAAAAATTATAAATTAGACCAATCTTTATTTTTAAAATGAATCAGGGTGATACAATTAAAATCTGATATTGGTTGCTCTAGAAAAAGCTGATGTCTTTAAATAATGGTCCATTTTAAAACTGTACGTTCATAAATAGAAATGTAACATTTATTCCAAATTAGCATCGGACTCATGGAGAATCAAATCCAATATGACGCAGTTAAATTTTAACCTTGGTTTAATCAAAGTTTAAATAGCAAGTTTTCCTGGTTGTTAGTTGTTGTTTTTTTATTTATTTTTATTGTGTATTATGTATGAAGTTTGATTAAACATTGTTAAAAAAGAATCGTAAAAAGAGTTTTTACCATTATAAAGTTTCTGACATCAGTGGGGGGGGGGGGGATTTGCACTAAAGAAAAAATGTGTTGAGTAGGCCTATTTACTGTGAAGAGACCTGCTTTTTAGGATTGTGACTATAAATTTAAAATATATATATATATAACGAATTAACTCGTAAACTATTTTTATTCTACCTGCCCTACTTCTAATTGAAATTATTTTGTTTTTGTTTCTGCTCTCTTTTTGTTATCCGAGGAATCTGTTCAAACTAGAAAGTTCCACAAATAAACATTAATTTTGGTCTGGAACATTGTTAGGAAACTTTGTTAATTTGAACCATTTTTGAAAGAAAACGTTTTATTTTGACTGGCTCATTCATGAGAATTACAATAGTTTTGATTTAAATAAGTTCGTATATTTTGAGCCACATTTTTAAAACACATGTATTGAAATAAACGTATTAAAATGTAACTTTAATACGTTTTTTTACGTGGGGTTAACAACACACTAAAATGTAGTTTATTTTAGACTAGTGGGTGGAACGGGTAAATGAAGTTGTGTGTGAGTTGGCAACGCTGACTCTAAGTTGCCTAGCCAGTCGCCTTACATTATTACATTACTCTTTTATAATTAACATAATAATGAAAGGTATAATTATTCTTATTTAAAAAAATTGTTTTCATTCAACCCTATAGATCACAACTTGTTTCGTGTAGATAAATGTATTAATTTTAACATTCAGTAGCTATTCTAAATAGTGATAGTTAAACATAAGTGTATTTTTGGATAACATAAGAGTTAGTGCATAAGTTTAAACAGATAAATAATTTACAGTTCGATATACTAGTTACCTGATATATCGATATATTTCTTTCTGTACTATCGTTAGATCGATATTTGGTTGGTGATATATCGGTAATTCGGTATATTGATAGTCTATGTTGAAATATTTATCATCCCTATTTGGGAGAGGGGAGGCTAAAGGAATTTTACACAATACACTTGAGTTATACCGGCCTACTGTCGTACTTTTTACACTAACAAGTATTGTGTAAGTAATTTACACAATACACTTGAGTTATACCGGCCTACTGTCGTATTTTTTACACTAACAAGTATTGTGTAAGTAATTTACACAATACACTTGAGTTATACCGGCCTACTGTCGTATTTTTTACGCTAACAAGTATTGTGTAAGTAATTTACACAATACACTTGAGTTATACCGGCCTACTGTCGTATTTTTTACACTAACAAGTATTGTGTAAGTAATTTACACAATATACTTGAGTTATACCGGCCTACTGTCGTACTTTTGACACTAACAAGTATTGTGTAAGTAATTTACACAATACACTTGAGTTATACCGGCCTACTGTCGTACTTTTGACACTAACAAGTATTGTGTAAATAATTTACACAATACACTTGAGTTATACCGGCCTACTGTCGTACTTTTGACACTAACAAGTATTGTGTAAGTAATTTACACAATACACTTGAGTTATACCGGCCTACTGTCGTACTTTTGACACTAACAAGTATTGTGTAAGTAATTTACACAATACACTTGAGTTATACCGGCCTACTGTCGTACTTTTGACACTAACAAGTATTGTGTAAGTAATTTACACAATACACTTGAGTTATACCGGCCTACTGTCGTATTTTTGACACTAACAAGTATTGTGTAAGTAATTTACACAATACACTTGAGTTATACCGGCCTACTGTCGTACTTTGACACTAACAAGTATTGTGTAAGTAATTTACACAATACACTTGAGTTATACCGGCCTACTGTCGTACTTTGACACTAACAAGTATTGTGTAAGTAATTTACACAATACACTTGAGTTATACCGGCCTACTGTCGTACTTTTGACACTAACAAGTATTGTGTAAGTAATTTACACAATACACTTGAGTTATACCGGCCTACTGTCGTATTTTGACACTAACAAGTATTGTGTAAATAATTTTGACTGTGAAAACTTTGAATTGAAAGTGTTCGTGTGAATGCTTAGAATTTATTTTAATTTTCATATTGTTGTATCCTAAGATCTTTGGGACTATCAGATTGAACTATGTGAATTCTTGATACATATTTGATTAATAAATAATCATACAATCTAAACTAAACTATGCTTTCTTGGAAAACTGAACCTAAGAAAGCGAGAGAGGGAGAGAGATTAGACATTGTTGAGTTCCCCTCCCCTCTCTCTCACACACTCGCGAGAGCGTCGGCACATCTGTTGGCGATCGATCCAAAATGTTTGGCATCGAGCCAAGTTCTTTACAACTGTAATTGTTTTGTACAGGTCAGGTCTTTCTGAGATATTTTATACCTCTTTGGTTTCTGCTGACGTTCTTAAATAACCCTCTCAACAATCTAATATTATTTAATTTTTAATTAAACCTTATCTTCAAGAGACACATTTCTTTGATTTCAATTCTGATAAAAATGAAAATCTTAATATTTTATTAGATCAAAGTTGAAACAAAATACTACAATCTAATAAGTATATGCCTATAGTAAAATAACTAATATTTCATTATATAAGCTTACTTAATTAAATTGACGGGTCTGGATATTATTGAAGAATGTTTTGGTAAAATATAAGGTTTACGTTTTTAAAACAACGTGGTGGATAACTTTAACAAATCAGCTGCAATAAATGTTGTTTCAACTTGTACATATAACCCCTTAGTCAGTGTAAGGGTGAATATAGATTATGTCTGTAGACGCGACAAACTAAAGTTGACTGATCCTGTAATATATATTGTATGTATAAGTCAATATTTAGAAACAATCAAGAACATTATCACCTACTGTTTAAGTCATTTAAGTGAATGTAACAAAAATTCTGCTTTGGTGTTTATCATAAACGTAATTTCCTGCTTGCTTTCCGGGTTTAAAGCTCAACGTTTTGCTGATATACGTAGTGTATATTTTAAAGGTATTTTTTGTATGAATCAAAATGTACCTTATATATGTCGGAAAAGGAAACGAAATATAGGAACTCAGAATTTTATTGCTTTTAATATAATTTGAATTGTTTTGTTTTTCATTTGACTGTAGTATAATAGCCCATTTAGAAAATTACAAATTTGAGCTAAATATTTTCTAACCGTCAATCGCGTTATATGCTTGATTATATACACCTTTAATAGGAATATTTGTGCCAGTAATTTGGTTAGTTAGTGAGGTCTGCTACTACAGCTGGTTTAAACTGCATTATATTTACACGGGACTACACTAGCGCTCTACAATGGACCACAAAAACAGCTGATAATTAGAGACACAAAATGTAACATTGTACACTATACTTCATTTGTATATTTTAAAAGTTAATTTCGTGTTTATATTATTCTCCTTTTTTTCTTTTTTTTTATAGGTTAGCCCATAAGATTTATATTTAATTATATTTACTAAACATTAATTTAAGAGGAGAGCCCTTAAACTAAGATGTTTATACAGTTTCGACGCTTTTACTAAAACAATCTTGTTTCCAATTAGTAAGGTATTCAGAGGAGCCAACACAAGTGGTGATTGGGATATCGCGTGTAATCAGGCTGTGTTGTTGACCTGGCCAATGAAAGGGCGGTTGGCAGCACTGGCGACTGATCACTGATAACGGCCTCCCCACGCGATGGCTACGCCTTCTACACTCACCTCACACGCAACGCGTGCGGCACTTTCAACCACCATCGATTGTCTAAGATGTGCGGTTTGTTTGGTACAGCCCAACCCCTAGGTCTTGATGCTAACTTTATTCCTCTATTTTCCAAAGTTATTTAAACACTACCGATCTTAGTACACAATCCAAAAACGACGTATTCACTATCACGAAATCTCCGGAGCCACTTCACCGATTTTTGTTCTATCTCCACCAGAGGCATTTTTTTACTTTGAGTACTAACGCTGATAGGGGACATCGGCTCAAGCCCCTAAAGCAAATTTTAAGTGGACCTCCCGGGATTTGAACCCCGTGACTCCTCCTCATAGGAATCAGAATTGCTAACCACTAGGTTAGTAGTAGACCATAAATATTCATGAAATTTTGAGGGAAGTTAGCTTTTGTATCGTACAGACCCACTAAGAAAGGATTTTTATAAATTCCATCGGTAAGGGGGTAACAACAGCCCCTCAAGGTATATTTTTTTCTTTAAGAGTAACATTGGCATTAATTTAATTTACTAATTTATTTTTAACATCTTACACAAAAACATGAACATGACACAAAGGTTTGGCTAATTTGGTTGTCATTATGAAATGTTCAAGGTGAGTTCTACCCTTGATTATATTATATTATTACTTATAAATAGATATCTCTGCCAGTAATAGGAATCTATGTGCCAGTAATTTGGTTAGTTAGTGAGGTCTGCCACTACAGCTGGTTTAAACTGCATTACATTTACACTGGACTACACTAGCGCTCCACAATGGACCACAAAAACAGCTGATAATTGAGACGCAAAATGTTACATTGGATGACAAATCTATCTGTTTCCTTATAAAATCAATGGTTCTACTAACTCTGACATGATTGCACTACTTTTTATTACCTTAAAGTAGACTTTTAGGGCTTTCTAGATAGTAAAACATTGTTATCTAGAAGAACGATAGCAGACTGAGCTTTTATATTGGTGTGATGGTTTAAAGACGAGAGGGTAAGCAAGCGTATAAAACCACCCCGTAGTGGAGTCAGGCGTGAATTAGATAATTGAGATGTGGTTTTTTACGTAATTTAAATGCACTATAACATTTATAAGTCACTGCTTGATTAGAAAAATAAACCTCGAGTTTATCTTATCTTTTATAATTTACAAATTACACAGAATTTCAAACCATATCACAAATTATCCATTTTTAGGCCAATTTAAGTGTTCTGTTTTCTTATAAATGCACAATAATCGACGTCTGAAAGGGAATTTTACGTTATGTCAGGATAGTCATTCCATACATCGACACTCGGCTTATAGCTGCAATAAAAATAACTTAACAAATATAACTATTATTATAATTATAAGTCTTGTACCATACGGAAGAATAATACACAATAAAATCACCAGGACATATAAGAAACAACAACAATGGCTTTATTGTACACAAGTTTTTTATATATAAATGGTGAACTTAGGACTAATAAGTCCTCTCCTTTTACAGTGAACCCTTTTATTGAAAACGGAGAATTAAACAAAGCTTAGTTTAAAGAAACATGGAAATACAGAACTGAACTAAAGAAAAATGCTACTGTTTAAAAATAACCTTGGCTCTTAAAATAATGAATCCTTTTTACAGAAACAATAATTCATTTTACGTATTTACTACACATACATCCAAATATTTATTGTATTTTAGAGACAAATCTCAATTATTTCCAAAGAACAACAAAGCGATGAGTAACTCTACGATAAAGCTAAATAAACTCTAGTAAAGTAAATCTGACCGGTTTTCCATAGTTAAATATAAAGTCATTTTGAAATTTTTAGTATGATTGGTACTTAAAATAACCTCTACATTTTTAGGTTATGTAGGAAGTAAATAGTAAATATACAATATTTTTAGGTTATGTAGGAAGTAAATAGTAAATATACAATATTTTTAGGTTATGCAGGAAATAAATAGTAAATATAAAATATTTTTAGATTATGTAGGAAGTAAATAGTAAATATACAATATTTTTAGGTTATGCAGGAAATAAA
The DNA here is from genome assembly GCA_035578905.1 of Stictocephala bisonia. Lineage (NCBI taxonomy): Eukaryota > Metazoa > Arthropoda > Insecta > Hemiptera > Membracidae > Stictocephala > Stictocephala bisonia. The sequence goes on along the minus strand of JAQJVL010000026.1, from coordinate 1,423,491 downwards.
TAGTAAATATACAATATTTTAAGATTATGTAGGAAGTAAATATACAATATTTGTAGGTTATGCAGGAAGTAAATAGTAAATATAGGGTACAATATTTTTAGGTTACGCAGGACGTAAATAGTAAATATACAATATTTTTAGGTTACGCAGGAAGTAAATAGTAAATATACAATATTTTTAGGTTACGCAGGAAGTAAATAAACAATATTTTTAGGTTACGCAGGAAGTAAATAGTAAATATACAATATTTTTAGGATACGCAGGAAGTAAATAGTAAATATACAATATTTTTAGCTTCTGCAGGAAGTAATTAGTAAATATACAATATTTTTAGGTTATGCAGGAAGTAAATATTAAATATACAATATTTTGTTTCTAACTTAATTCCTTTACTTGAATATAAATATTGTGTAGCTATGCAGTTTCCACTCACGTAACAAAATTCGAAAACTACGTCTGAAAAGTGTCAAGCATTATCTATAATTTCACGAGGGATGCTTTTTATTCTGCGTAAATTACGTTTTTTTGCCGTATAAAATCTAAAAACTTTTGTAATATTTCTATAATTATTAATGATTTTTTAAAAATAATATTTTGTCTTTAATTTGAAATATTTTTGTACACTTAACACGAATTTGAAAACTATTTTGGTCTATGATAATTATTTCTCGAGATATATCGAAAAAAACTTCTTTCACGGTAAATCTCGATCATTATAAACAATTATTAAACAAACGGATTATAATTTTAACAATTATAATCCACTATTTAATCCAATTGAACTATACACTGGATTAATTGGATTATACAATTATAATCTAATTATAATAATTGTATAATTATAGAGTCTTTAACATGCCTGTGCTTCACTTAACTGTTTGCATCAGCTGTAGGCCTGTGACTGTTTTAATTGAGAATATTGAACTGAATGAAATTGAATTAATCAGTAACCAATCTAAAGGTCCTAATTGTGTATTCAGGCGAGGCAATTTCATCGAACAGAAGCACTTAATGGCAATCTTTAATAAAATTAAGTCTTGATAAAAGACCTCGCTTTTGTCCATTATTAACTTATCGCGTAGAGTATTACAATATTTTTATTTAGACTATATTTATGTTTTTTGTAATACAACAATATAGAATTGAACTGTTGCCTTCATACGTGATGCATGTATTGTCTTTAGCTACTAAGATAAGCATAAATTATAGGATAGGGATCATGATGACGTCATTGGATAGATCAGTTGACTTTTAGCCGGAGCTGTCACTGTGTTTGAGGAACAGTGTTATAACGACTTGCAGAGTACTCCGGTAACACGTTACGATAACCTAATATTTTAATAATAACGTTTTTAGAGCTGATTTCTCACATAAGTGCTTTCATAGTTAGTTTCATTTACTACTTATTTATTTAAAAAAAATCTATCGAGCTATTAATTATTAAAATATAATGAGAAGTATTGTCAGCCTAGAAATACAAATGTTTGGTTAAATTGTTATGTTTGGTAGTTAGTTGTTTTTTTTTATTTTAATAAATAGTAAATAACTATGAAGACATAATGTGAGAAATCAGCTGTAAAAACATTGAAAATATTAGGTTATCGTAATGTGTTATTGGAGTACGCTGCATCTTCATAACAGTGTTCCTCAAGCACAGTGATAGCTCCGGTTAAGTCAGCTGTTCTCTCCAATGACGTCATCATGATCCCTACCTTATACACTAAATTGTGACAGTAAATTTAGTTTAAAAATATATCACTGCCTTACTTAATAATAAGTAAATAAATTAATGTTTAGTAATAATAAATAAATGTCAAGGTATACAATGTTTATATTTAAGTAAATAAAATAAATTAAACACAGAATATTATATTCAATAAGTACTATTTACTTGCGACATAACCTAAAAATTGACAAGGTATTGCTCAAAGTACCAAACTTACACACTCATCTTCCAAAAGAACTTTCATATCTACAAAGTTTTCTAAATAGAAAAATTAACCTTAAATTTAAATTTTACGGAAAAGGGAAATAAGACAGAACTGAGTGTAATGGATAGGAATTATTGTTATAATTAATAGCCAAAACGGAGCAAAAACGGTCAGATGGCTTAACGTAGCCAGCACTGATTTAATTTTCTCTTCTTATTATATTTTCCTATGCAAGGCCCAGTCATCACTTTGTTGTTCTTTGGAAATAATTGAGAATTTTCTCTAAGTTAGGATAAATATTTGGATGGTTGTGAAAGAAGAAAATGAAATTAATTATTTACATAAATATTGTACATTTTTAAGAGCCTTTGCATTTCTTACATTTAATGGTGATTTAAAAAAACACATTTCTGTTTAAATGTAATTGTTCTGCTTCTCCTGTGTTGAAAATTGTTTATGAATTAATTATGTTTGCCCATATAATATAAATAAAAATACTACTGATAGCTCCTCCTACCCACCCCACAGATGGAAACAAAAGTGACCCCCTCTCACATATCCCATATAAAAACCGAATTTTTCCACTTTTTGTTGTATTACTAATGGAGAACTAAGATAAGCAAAACGTGCTGTTTTTTAATTTTTTTTCTTGAATCCAATTCAATAATATCGTGAACATAAAATACCAATTAATTATTAAAAACTTAAGCTTTTGATGACAACCGTGAAAAGTTGCTATCCACAATATTTACAAGATAACCGGCATTCGCCCATGCTGTACGATTCTGAGTTGGGATCTTGTTTATTGTATTTTTTTAATGTGGAATATTATTTTTTCATCATTATTTCATTTATAAATCTCTTTTCTTATAAACATATGAAGTAAAATACGAAAATTGGCCAGTAAAGATATTCCTCATATATGACGCTACTGAATAATCCCAAATTGTAATTCAGTTTAGAAGGAACTGCAAAGCATTCATCCTATTTCATTAAGTTGGTGAATTGGGGCAAAGAGAAATCCGTTAACGTTAATTAAAGTTGAGGTAGAAACGTAAATTAGAAAGGAATCAATCAGTTAGTCTAGACTTAATTGAAACAGCTTTGATTGATTAGGAAAGACATATTGGTTGACCTCTAAACCAATAAAACTGAACATATTGTCATCTCCAAACAAATCTCTTCCGCTTTTAGAAATTTCCATTTTATACTATTACATTTTCAAACTAAGTATGTTCATTTTTACTTTCTCCTATAAGCGCTAGCATAGAGTAAGTAATTTGATCGTCCAAAAAAAATTTACAAGTTGATCTAAAAATCCATTTTAGGGTCCCCTGAACCCAAAAAAGTGATTTTTTGAAGAAAAAAACATATTTTGGATGTCTGTCCATTTATGCGTCTGTCTGTGAGTATGTGCACTTCGCTGGAGACCAAATGGATTGATAGATTTTTATGAAATTTGGAATGAAGGTGTATTTAGCCAATATCTCCAGACCTTTTTTCACTTATTTGAAATTTTAGTTTTTCTATTTTTATGAGCAAAAAACATACAAAAATGGAATTTTCTCAAAAACTACTCTAACGATTTCGATTAAATTTTTAGGAAAGATGTGAGTAACAATACAAAATATTTTAGTAAAAACTGCATGTCTCTAGCTTGACTAGTCTTTTAGATCATATTTGGGAATCAAACTGGTATTTTTTGAAGTTTTGATTTTTTTTTAGTGTTTAATATGGGGGGAAAGCATGTGCCAATTCTTTGGAAACATTATTTTTCTTAAAGTTTTATAGTGACTATTTTGAAATTTACTTTATTTTTAACATATAAAAATCATATTTCCTTCTTTTCACAGATTGATTAAGAAGAACCAAATATCTGAGATTGACGATGACTCATTTTCCAATTTGACAGCTCTTAGAGTTTTGTAAGTATTTAAATATGTAATTTTGACTTAATCTAATCTTAATAACATAAAAAGTAGTTGAACTATTATTACAGTATGTCCTCATGTTAGTAAAAATATTTTTGGTTTTTTTTTTTTTTAGATGCAATATTTTATAGTCCAGCCATTCTAACTTTACCTCTAGGGTTTGCGGGATAAACTGGAAAATCGACATAGGCAACATCGCATCAGACCGCCACAGCCCTCCTCTAAATTTTACATCCGGTGACTCACAATTGGGAATAATGTAGGAAGGTACACATTTTTTTTAGTTGGAATTAAAATCTTTTTATTGTTTAGCTGGAAAGTACTTTTTTACTGATTATAAATTTCAAAAAACTTTGTCAATCAGACAATTTTAATCGGAAGCAAATTAGCCTTGGTACAGGAAGGAGCCAAGCGCTCAATATATACATGTTACGATGTTTTGCTCCCCTCAGAGGTAAAGTTAGAACGGCTGTACTATAGTGGAGAATGTTCATAGGGTTCTCTCATTTATAATATTATTTTATGTGTGCTTTTAAAGCTTATTAAGTTTGTTTCATCTAGTTTTTAATATTATCATTGATTTTATACACAAATAGATTTCCATTCCAATCTTAAATATTGAGTCTCAAAATATCAGCTGTTTTTGTGGTCCATTGTGGAGCGCTAGAGTAGTCCCATGTAAATGTAATGCAGTTTAAGCTAGCTGTGATTGCAGGCCTCGCTAACAAACGAAATTACAAGCACAAATATTCCTATTAGACTGAATATCTATTCTAGGTGTATATAATCAAGGATATTCTGCATTGGGCTATGGGATTCTGAAAAAATTAGCTGTTTCTGCGTTAAAAAAGTTTGCATGATAGTTTTTTTAATAAATAAACTTGTAAATAGCACTTTTAAACTCTTAATATTGTAAATTAGGTTCAATCTAAAAGGCCAGGAATTAATTTGATACGAGAGATACAGCATCAGCAAACTGACGGCACCAAGAAACTAATGGCATCATCAAACTGACGGCATCAGCAAACGAATGGCATCATCGAACTAATGGCATCAGAAAATTTTTGGCATCAGCAAACTGGTGGCAGCAGCAAACTGGAGGTGTCAGCAAACTAATGGCATCAGCAAACTGATGGCATCAGCAAACTGGCAGCTTCAGAAAACTGACAGCATCAGAAAACGAATAGCATCAGCGAACTGTCGGCATCAGTAAAGTAGTTGCATTAGCAAACTGACGGCATCAGCAAACTAATGGCGTCAGAAAACTAATGGCATCAGCAAACCTACGGCATCAGCAAACTGTTGGCATCAGTAAAGTAGTTGCATTTAAAAACTGACGGCATCAGCAAACTTCGACATCAGCAAACTGATGGCATCAGCAAACTAATGGCAAACAAACTAATGACATCAGCAAACTAATGGCATCAGAAAAATATGACATCAGCAAACTATCAGAAAACTAATGCATCATCAAACTGACAGCATCATCAAACTAATGGCATCAGCAAACTGACGGCATCAGCAAACTTGCTGCATCACAAAACTAACCTGAGAAAACACATCTACTATGATGGTCTAAATGGTCTATCCTCGCCTGAAGAATGTGACAGGGAACTGAAAATTAGTGTGTATTTTGTGTCTATACCTATTTGTTTTCTTGTGATATATAATACTTGCCATCTCAGGTTAGTTTTCTGATGCCGTCAGTTTGCTGATGCCCTATCTTTCACTATTGTAAAGGTCTGTAGAGTATTGAAAAGCTGATTCAGTATTGTAATGAACGTTCAGTAATTAACTTAATGGAAAGAAATCCTTGATACGTAAACGTGAAAATATCATTTCAATAATTCCTAAGGGATTCCAGGCAACAGAACATGTTCTTTTTTTACATTGTAATATTAATTATTTGTATATGTAATTTTTATTCTATACTAAACATGAACTAGTTCAACTTAATAAAATTGCCGCCATGTTGGCTCAGTGGCTAAGGTTTCAGACTACGGAGGGCAAGTTCCAAGGTTTTAATTCCCATCTAAGCCAACATTCAGTGCTTAACTCATTGAATTAAGTTCATGCAAGGTCCTGCAGCCCATGTGAACTGGGCTGTGAAGTTTTTTTTTTGAAAATTTAGTTTTAAAAAATTACACTCAAAAACCAAACACTTTGGAAGTGGCTGAAATTGCTATATTACAGTATTATTTTGCTAAAAATGCTGCTTAAAAAATTAAACCTCCAAAAGTTACAACTAAAAATTGTAATAATGATAGTAAAAATAATAATATTATTATATTGCACTACATAGGCTTTCCTATCCACCTATACAATCTTACTACTTTAGGTCAAAAATGGAGCATGGAGTAGGTCATTTTAGCACATTTAATCACAATTTAAAGGATGTTTTGTATATAAAAAAACACACCCAGATTAAATTTTCCATCTCAACTAAAAACGCATTTGGAGAATTGAGAAAATGACTCTGTCCTGTTTAAGCTGTATGTTTCATTTAAAATATTTAGCTACAAAATCAAGATCAAAGTGTGTTCTGTAATGGCAGCAGAATTTAAATTAAAAAAAAAAAAATAATAACTAAAGAAAACCGAAATTAATTTAATTAGTATTATTGATTAATAAATGTATATTTTATTTCATTATGTCAAATTTAAATATACATTTTGATACTATCATATCAAATACCTGTTAATTAAAATTACATAAGTGTGTAATATAATCATAACACAATAAGTAAGAAAATAAAAGTCCACATGTTATTATACAACATAAATAGCCTTATCAGTTCTATAGATAAATTTCAACATAATCCACTTTAGAAATATATGTTTTTAAATATTAATATCGCAGATTAAATATATTTTTTTTGTCCTGAAATGTGAAACATTTGGGTATAAAATAAGAAATAGGGTACAATGTATATGATGGTTGTATTTGTTAGCTTGTGATAGTTACAAAAATATAACTTACAGAGGGGTTTCAAGAAGGTTCAGACCTTCTCTCCTCAAGGTGTAAACAAATGAAACCACAGAGCATAACACACAAAATAATGCATTTTAGTGTTTTTTTGTCAAATCTTTTACTTCGATTTCTGTTTTACCTTAATCATGGGTTACATAATATACTTTTACTTTAAGCTGATACTGAATAGCAATTTTTTCTTCCACAACCTAGTAAACATAGGTTTACCATACATCTGTATTTTGTACGGGCAGGTTGTATTTTACATTCTGTGTCCGTGTCTGTACCATACAAAGCAAAACCCTGATAGATGTCTGAATTTTTGGTTCTTTTAGTATTACAAATATATGTTAAATTTAATATTGTAAAAAAAACATGTATTAAAATTACTTTGGTTAATCATAAATCTAAAATTGTGAGAGGTTGTGTGTTGTGTGATCTCACATACTAAGCACTATTGAACAATCACACACTCCCCTCTTCTTAAAAAAGATTTTTTCCAAATCTTGAACTTGGCTGAAAATAAGTATGAAAATTTTGAAAGGGCATTAGAGATTGCTCTTTCTCTACCCGGTACTTCGGCACCAGTTGAACAAATTTTTTCACTAATGAAAAATGTCTGGATTTTTAGTAGAGAAGGTCGAAGCTATTTTGAAGATAAAAGTTTAGTCACATGACATGTACTGAATTGGTTACAATGCCATTAAAGCCATTAAAAACAATGGTTCTTAATTTAAAAAGATAATATCTTTAGAAAAATATGACTTGTTTCAGTCTTCAGCCAGTACAACTAGTACAAGTGATGCCTAAAAATTTTCAATTTTATGGCAAGGAGATTTATGACAATTTATTGAGTTTGGCCAATTTAGTATTGTATTACTCTGAAATCTTAAAATAAATTATAGTTGTAATATCAATATTAAATATCACTGTGCCGTTAAAATAAATTTCCCAATTTAACGACTAAAACCACATATCATAAAATTCCCCATGTATGTCTGTGTCCGTATTTTACTATGAAAATGTATGGGAATCCTAAGTAAACATCACTAGAGCTTAATTTAATATTTTTTTGCTAATTTTAACAGATTTAAATGTAACTGTTTGGTTGTTACATTTCAGAGAGCTGGATGACAATCACCTGACCCACATTCCGCTCGCCCTCACCAAACTGTCCTCTCTTCAAGAACTGTGAGTTTTTATAACTATATAACTTGAAACAACATTTTCAAATGGTTATGACAGTTTATTGGTTTGTGTAGTAGGTTTGCCCTGATTATTGGGCTACTAATAAATAGTTCTTTCTGAGCTAAGTCGAACTCAAATAGTACCAATGACTACACTCGTTCATTTAAACTCATCAAGTCATTCGAAATCCATATTCGCCCATATCTTGACGATCGACTTCTTAAAAATAAAATTAAAAAAATAAAATGTATAAAATCATTAAACATTAAATTGCATATTATATTTTTGCAAGAACTAAAAGGTAAATAATATAAATGCTAAAAAACATAATTTTACTACTGTATTAAGATAAGTTTTATCTCAGGAAGATTGAACAGGTTACTTATTTGAATATTTTTGTTAAATATTGTACTGTGATGAAATATACTTTGTTACTCATCTATAGGAAGGGGATGTTACATAAGGATCTACTAGTTGAGGTGATAATAACTCATATCTAGCACATAGGAATCATAGATAATCTGTAAAGGAGCGTATTTGTTTGAAATGATTTCTATATCAAGAACAGTAAGAATTCCTAAAAATTTATTCTCATTTATGAGTTGCCGACACAACTTTGTGCATATTTTTAGACGAATGTGAATGATTATATGAGTGTAAGATGTGTGTGGATAGCCTATGTTACTAACTGAGTTCAATTTATGCTCAGAATGGGCCATTTATTAATAGCCCAATAGCCAGGGCAACTAAGGGACCTACAGCTTTACATGTAGTCCAAGCCACATAGTACTGGTCTGATTTTCAGCTAAATGACACCTATTACTCAGTTCTAGACAACATCTAGACACTGACTAACACCCAACAGGAAAACCCCAGACTTCTCTAGTAGTGTCTACGCCGATTATTGAGCGAACACTGTATTAGTTATTAAAAGGACTGAACATAGAACCTACAATCTCCACAGCAGTTTGTCCCCAAGTAGCTGGATTACAGCAACGCACCCTTAGTGCCGACCTTCTACGGAGAAAGTTGTTCAATGGTTTAACTGTTTAATCTCATCATTTTATTTATAATTCTCTAGGTTATAATTCTTAACAAACTTGAAAAGGATCGGCAATGTTTTATTCCACTTGACTTATTTCCTTTAATCCCGAGGGGGACGTAGGGCCGCAACAAATGATCTCCACCGAACTCGATTCTGGGCCATCCGCTTTGCCTCTCCCCAGCTCTTGCCTTCTTCTTTTAGCTCCTTCTCAACCGATCTCCTCCATGTCATCCTTGGCCTGCCCCTCTTCCTGCTTCCCTGTGGGTTCCAATCCAGAGCTTGGCGGCTGATGTTGTTATTCTCTTTCCTTAAAGTGTGTCCTATCCACCCATATTTTCTTTTTTTAACTATATCAGCAACAGGGGATGTTTGCGCCCTCCTCCATAATTCTTCGTTAGTGATCATGTCAGGCCATCGGACACCTAAAATTCTTCTCAGGCACCGGTTTATGAAAACCTGGAGTTTGGCTGTTATTGTTTTTGTAACTTTCCAAGTTTGACAACCATAAAGAAGTACAGAAGTTACATTTGTTCCAAAGATTCTGAGTTTAGTGCTTCTTCTTAGTTGGTTTGATCGCCAAATTGGTGCTAGTTGGGCAAAAACTCCCTTGGCTTTTCTGATCCTCTGTGCCACATCTTTTTCTGTCCCCCCTGACGTAGATACTATACTTCCAAGATAGACAAACTCTTCCACTCTCTCAATGACCTTGCCATTCAGCTCCAGTTGTTGGTTGTCTCTTTCATTTATTCTCATTTCTTTAGTTTTTTCCAAATTAATTTTTAAACCAACTTTTTTCCCTTCTCTGTCAAGATCTCTGAGCTTATCTTCCATATCTATTCTTCTATGAGCAATAATGCACAAGTCATCGGCGAAATCTATGTCTTCGAGTCTATCAGTGAGTCCCCACCGCAGTCCTCTGGGCCTTCTTGCTATTTTCCTCATCACTCCATCCAAAACCATTAGGAAGATGATTGGCGACAACAAACAACCCTGCCTAACCCCAGTCTTTATACTGAATGAATCTGACAGTTTTCCCTCATGTACTATCTGGCATTTGTAATCTTCATAAATAAGTTGGATGAGATTGATTATTTTCTTTGGGACTCCAAAATATTTTAAAGCTTTCCATATCGATTGCCTGCTAATAGAATCGAAAGCTTTTTCAAAGTCAACAAAGGACAGGTATAATGGTGTTTGATATTCGGAACTTTGTTCAATTACTATCCTTAAGGTAGTAATCATATCTATACATGAATAGTCCCTTCTAAAACCCGCTTGCTCTCTCCTTAATTTGGTGTCCACTACTTCTTTGATTCTGTTGAGAATTATTCTTGTTAGTATTTTACTTGGCACTGAAAGCAATGTAATCCCTCTCCAATTAGTACAGAGTGATGTGTCCCCTTTCTTTGGGATCTTTATAAGCAGACCATTTTTCCAATCTTCTGGTATTTCTTCCTTCTCCCACACATCTTTTAACAGATCCTGAAATATGGTTGCAGTTACTTCCACATCAGCTTTCAACATTTCCGGGGTAATGTTGTCCACTCCTGGGGCTTTCCCATTTTTCATTTCCTTAAGGGCTGTTACTATTTCTGCTCTTGTTGGTATTGTCACATTTATTCTTGGGTCTTCCAGAGGTTGTTGCTCCAAGTCCTCCTCACCAATTCCGACATCCGCTTGTTCAGTGCCCCCTTCAACTTCTCTGTTCAGCAATTCTTCAAAGAACTCTTTCCATACCTTCATTTGTTCAGCTTCCATTACTACTAGTTCTCCATTTTTGTTTTTAATGGGTTTCCTTGCAGTAAACTTTTTGTTTGCTAGCGTTTTTGTTATTTTGTAAAGTTCTTTGCTGTTGTTTTGTTCAGCTGCCTCTTGTGCCTCTTTTGCCAGGTCTTCAACCCATTTTCGTTTATCTTTCCTGAAGCTCCTCCTTACCTCTCTGTGTTTTGCATTATAGACATTCAAAGCTTCTCTCTTTTCCTCCTCACTCTCTGCTTTATTTATTCTCTCCTTTTGCTGTTTCCTTTCTTCTATTTTCCTCATAGTGTCATCTGATATCCACGGCTTTTTCTTCTTTTTCCGATATCCTATTACTGTTTCACTTGAGTCTATTATCACCTTCTTTATCATGCCCCACTTTTCTTCAACACTCTCAGAATCTTTCAGAGCTGCATAACTGTTCTGCAGTTTAATACCGAATTCCCTTGCAGTTACTTTTGTTCTTAATCTGTCTGAGTCCAGTCGCTTTTGCGTTTTTCCAAATTGAACTTTTTGCGACGCCACCTTCAGCCTGACATCTGCAGTTACAAGGTGATGATCACTTCCACAATCTGCTCCTCTTCTGGCTCTCACATCTAGGAGAGATTTTCTCCACTGCCTGCTGATAAGAATGTGATCAATTTGATTTTCTATAACTCCGTTTGGGGAAGTCCATGTTACCTTATGACACTTTTTATGAGGGAATAAAGTGCCCCCAATAACCAACCCTTTGTCTCCACAAAAATCTACCAGCCTGTTTCCATTTTCATTCATTTCTCCTAATCCATGCCGTCCAATTATATTTTCAATTCCCTTATTGTCGTTTCCTATTTTTGCGTTCAAATCACCCATAACTATAACTACATCTTGTCTCTTCACCTTCCTGCTAGTGTTTTCCAATAATTCATAGAAAGCTGTCTTTTCATCTTCAGACGCTCCTTCAGTTGGTGCATAACACTGTATAATTGAGACATGCCTTACTTTTGTTCTAAAACGTGCCATAATTAGTCTTTCTGATATTGGGTTCCATTCAGTAAGTGCTGACCTAGCCTTTGATGTCATCAGAATTCCCACTCCTGCTTGTCTTGGTGCGGCTTCATCTTCTTGTCCTGAATATATTAGAAAGTTTCTATCCTGTGTCTGGATTTCACCAAAACCATTCCATCTTGTTTCACTAATTCCTAGTATATCAATTTTATAGCTTTTGAGTTCATTTTCTATTGTCTTCAAAACTCCACTATCGCTCATCGTTCGTACATTCCAACAACCAATTCTTGTCCTTATTTTCATGCCAAAAGTCTGTTCCCGTTGATCCGTCCGGTTTTCTCCATTTGTTTCAGTTTCAATAATAATCTGTTTAAGATTATTATTGAATTTAAGATTATTATTTATTCCACTTACTGGTAAATAAATAATTTACTAACATAAATGGCAAAGGAGGAAAACCAAATTATTAGATGGATTTATATTGCTCCTTTATCCATCTTATTTGTTTACTAACAATATTCAGAAATCGGTTTGGTAATAAATAAAGGATAATTCGTAGAAAAAACCTGTAAAAGGGAAGTGGGTTGACCATTGGGCTTAAAATTTAAAAAATCTATACATGGCCCATTGTGGATAAAACTAATATTCTAATCAGACTTTTAAAATCCATTTCAAAAATATAATTTGGTATTAAAGTCCTTAATAATACCTTATGAGAGGAACAGCTTTAAAGGACACTGTTAATATACTGTTATATAATATGAATTGAAACACTCACTGTTCTGAATAAAACAACAAATTAAGTTGAGAGGTTGTTTATGGCAAATACTGTTATATCATCTATGCATTGTGAAAATAAAGGAAGAACAATAACCAGTGAGTTGTTTTCATACATTCCTAGCTCCCTGTCGCGTCGCTGTGGCTCTTGCCTCAATCTAGACTGCCATTTCTCATAGCTCCCCTATAAAGATCGTTTGGATGTTAGGTTTATTGGCAAATTACGATATGACAATCAACTACGTTCCCGGAAACTTCCACAGAACGATCAAACTGTAGAGCACTTGACACTTTAGATAGCTTGGAACTCTGCCAACACTTCCGCTTGGATAATCATGTTGCAATTTATGAGTTTGTCTGCTTCCTTAACTTGGTCATCTTAATTCTCCAGTATTTGGTGATAAGTGTTTTGTTTGTTTAAGTGTTCAGTGAGAACTCAATATTTACTGTAGGCTCAATATTTACATAAAAATATACTATATATTTTAACTAGTACTGTATAACTACAATTTATTTCAGATTTAATTTTGTTTAACTTCTTTTCATTGTATTTTTACTATTATATGTAAATTATTACAAAAACCCCTAATTTTTAATTTGGTAGTTCAAATATAATTATTCTGTCATTCCAATAAGATAAATTGTTTTCAGTCCATGATTTTTGTAAATTTATGATGTAGAAATAAATATTTTAATGAGTTTTCCTTTTTTCTTTCAAAACCATGTTATCATTTGTATTTTAACATAGTTATGAGGCAATGATCCCAACCCATAGAAGTACATTTATTTAGTCTTCAATACAGGGATTTGAAGCTGGGACCCACTGTATTGACTGTAATCACAAAACTAGCGAGTGGTTAATAAATTACATCAATGATTTCTTGATTTTCTTGCTATCTGATGGTAGGATCTTATAATTAACTTTAAATATTTACTCGAAATAATTCTAAATGAATTATGAATATAGAGATTGTTTAAGTTTTAATTTATTGTAAATGTTGTAAAAGTAGTCATTGTCATATATTTTCAAAAATGTATCATCAGTTAGAAGGAATGTTTTATAAATTCTTTTAAGTTTTATGTGCATAGTTTTTAGTGATTTGATTGACAGACTTATAAGTAGAAGGATTTTCATTTTAATCTTAAATTATAAGGATTTTTTCTTAGTTCTGATTCTATTCTGTATTACAATCTATAACTATGAATAGTATTTTAAGCTGTTTATCTATTATTTTTAGTAAAGTGTTACTATTTTTTGCATGAAGGTGGTCTGTCTACCACTATCTAATTAATTTAATGCTTACATTTTTTTACTGTCATATCTGATTTAGGGTTTTTTCTAGATTTAATTTTTCTTAACAAAACAGAGAAGTAAAATTATAATCGTGTTATTCAGTGGTTTCCAATATCAGAATTCGCTTAATACAGCATTTTCCCCACCTCCTTCAGTTGTTCAGCACCTTCCACCATTTTGCAACGGAATGTAGTAACGAGTTGATTATTTTGTTGTGAGATTGATCTTTATGTGCATAAGTAATGTACAACATTTCAAACCAATCGGTTGAGTCGTTCTACAGACATAAATTATTTAGTTAAAAAAGGAAAAAATTACGGATATTTGGGAATAGAAGCATTTTAGAACACGCCTTTATAGGACATTTTTCTTTATTTTGGCTTGTAGAATCAGTTCTTGAAGTAAATTTGTGCATTACATATACACCTTGTTTACATAGCTATGTTTTAGGAGAGGTCTTGTAGCTTTCTTTGTAGAAAAAAAATAACTCTTTTCAGGTGTTAACACCACCTTACGTTTATGGCTGGTGGGTAGGTCAATACCACCCTTACCTGTAAGGGAGGGTAGGTGGGTGAGTATCACTGTACATGTATGATAGGGTGGGTGGGTCAATACCCCTGTATGTTTATGGTTGGGAGGGTGGCTCTACTCAAGGGATCAAACTTTATCTGTAAGATCATGGAGGTCTGAGATTCCAAGTTGTGGTCTAATAACAAGTCTTACCTTTCCCCTTCTACTTTGAACTCAACACACCTACGAGATAAATCACTGGAGTGTTCTCCATACACAGCCAAGTTTTTTACCCTCACCAATGATGGTTTCAGGTCTGTGTCTGGCAATCGCATCAAGTACATTCCTGCCGGAGTCCTGCAGCAGTCCCAAGGACTCTCCCTTCTGGAGCTCAAGGGCAATCCTCTAGTGGGAGTAGATCCTCATGCTTTTTCCTTTCTGCCTAAGCTTAGAAAATTGTAAGTAGAATGAAGTTTTGTGTTCTGAACTGTACACATTTTTAATTATTGTCTGTCACCATATCCTTTAATTTATCACCAACTTAATACTAGTGATTTTTAAGTAAATCTAAAGTAAATTTTACGCCTCTAATCCTGTAGAATGTTATTTTTGATACTTTTTCAAAAAAAATTTTATGCACTGTTGTTGGGAATTTAAATTATTATTACTCTTCATTTCTTTTTCTAAATACTTGCTCCATTATTTTTTAATAGTTACCTATTCATTTTAAATTTGATATTTTCTACAATTTTTCAACAGTTAATTGTATTCTAATCCACTATAACCATCGTATTTGTATAGGTGGGTGGGAGGATCACAGCCACTGTGCATTATACATGTCTATAGTCCGAATAAAACAACTTTGGTACTGGAGGAACTGCCACGCGTCATTAGCCTGAAATGACAAAACTCTGAGTTTTAATTTTCTGTCAAACTTAAAATAAGTGAGCAATAATTTTTAAACTAACTGTATAGTGGTCATCATGTTATACTCTTTAAAAGTATGCTGGAGATTTAGCTTAAACTAATTTGTTTTTTATAGTGATATATGTGTTTAAGAACATGTTTTTATGTTTGAAATTGCATGTGAGTGTCTTTAACCTGCCACTGTAGCGAGAATAATAATAATGAAATAGTTTCTTGTTTCTTATAAGTAAATATGAATATTATAAAGATAGTAATCAAATTTGAATTTACAACAACATTAAATAATCATACTAATATTAATTTTGCCGCAGCAGTTTTAATTGTAAATCCAGTTCAGACATTGTGACAAACGTAAAGCCACAAAAACGTTTATTAAGCCCATTGTCTTTTTAAATTACAATTAAAAGTTCATGAAAACGTCTGTAATGAAATAATGTTTGGATGCTAATTAGAAACAATTAATAGACTTAAGTGATTTAATGTGGCATTAACACAGCAGTGGTCTTAGCAGGTGATGATTTAGTTTACGGCTGGCCACCGGGGGTGTTCTGCAGTTACTGTAAATGAGAAAGTATATACGCCCATTACCACAGATGAGCTGTCCATTACGCCGGCTGGTGTTTGCTGGCTCGCCTGTCTCTTATTGTATTGCAAATCTACTAAAACATTAAATTAAAAATAAATAAATCTATCAACTACATAAATTTTTAGCATTTCCTAATATATTATGTTTTATATTTTTTTTTTTTTTTTTTTTATCAACTGCTGTGATTAATGTACAAGGATATTATAAATCTTCATAATTATATTCTTCTATTCCCCACTAAAGTGAAGAATTTATTTTTAGCATTGACTACGTTAATTTTAGATTTTGGTTCAAAGAAATCATTAACACTCAATCTTTTTGCCTTAATAAAATTTCTCATTACGTAAAAACATTGTGTATCAAAATTTCCTTATTTTCTTAAAGTTTAACACATTTGTTCATGACCTCTGTAGTCTGTTTATTATTATTGAGGTTAATTTATCCTTAGCAAAGTATTTATCAGCAGCCAAGGAACCATTCCTAATTTACACAACGCCTGAAGGGGAGGAGGGGGTTTTTTAACAGCTTAATGCATCATTATGTGGGAGAGTAGGGATCTACGCAGCATTACATAACTCTTAAACCTCAAAAATTTGTTAGAATTCATTCATAAAGTTTTGTTTTCCCCAAAATAAATGATTTTTAAAGATTTTAAAGTTAATAATATATTCTTTAACAAAGACTCCCATTAGAAAACAAATGGAACAAAGTCTAAACAATGGCTTTATCATAAATCAAAATATGCATAAAGGTTGATGAAACAAACTGAAGGGGGTTGATGACAGTAATTTTTAGAAGATTTAGTATTACCCTCGTAATTTTGTTTCATGGGGAAAGGTGTTCTGAAAAGGCAGATTTTAGCGATACAAAACTTTGGGATGGCCCTCAAGTGCTTCAGAAAATTTACTGTAGATTTTGAATAGTGGTAATTGTCTACGGTATATTAGGTTGTTATGATGATAATGCTAAGCTTTAAGTTTCTTTCAAAACAAAAGCTACGATTATTTTGTTTAGTATGAGTATCAAAATAAAATGAAATGAAAAACAACTTAAGAGATAGAGTTAGGACTAATAAGTTATCTCTACCACTCAATCTCTTACATGGATAATACAAATAGCAACATAGTTTACATAGATACTACATGTTAGTGGTATTGGTCCACCCAACCGTCCATACAGCATGGGGGTATTATGTGGAATTGTTTTATACAAATTTGTACCTCCAAATAGGCTTGCTTTGGAGAACTTTTCTTCGAAAATATTGCATATTAGTAGATTAGTTGTAATAGCATATAAGATCAGTTTTAGCATATGAAAATAATTTATTATTGTATACATGCGTTGCATTGTTGTAAAGGAAAGTGAATTTAGAATCGTAAAATTACATGACGTAAATTGAAAAAGTATTCATATCATGACTTTTAACTGGCTCTGTCCATTGTCCTATTTATTCTATATATACCCAGTGTCCCCAAAAGGAAATGGCATATTAAATAATGAATAGATAAATGTACTATACTATCGGTGTTAAGACAGACAAACTGTCGAAGGCTGTACCCAGGTGCATCGACAAGGATTATGAGTTCTAACCAAGTTGTGGCTAGTACTTTTTACCGTGGAACTTTATAGAGGCACTGGTCTGTTGAATAGTGTATGGCAGGGGTGTGGAAGTTGATGGGATGTTTTCTATTATATTTGCATGATACAACATATGTTTTGCTACTTTTTACTCATGATAAAAGGAGGACGCACTTTTCTTTTTTAATAATTGCATAAGTATTTAATGTTAAAAAACGTTTTTAATAAAGCATGGTTATCTTAAAGGACAAGTTCATAAAACAAATAATTATAATTTAAAAATTGACATACAAAAAATGAAAAAATAAACTTTATTCCATGTCAATTAAAGTATGAAAGCATAGAGAAATAAAATCATTGTTTTGAATTGGACACATGGGATAAACAAAATACAAGCCCTCCCCTCTATTCTAAGTATACTTCTTTTCAGACCTGTCATGCTCTTGATTGATTGGTCAAATTGGTCCCCCCCCCCAATAATAAAAAGAATTAATTTGTCATACATGTCTTTTACTGTCACGTTTGTTTTCAGTTATTATTAGTTTCATGTTTTTAGTTATTATTATGTTCTCTGTTTTAGTCCTTTGTACTTTAATGTTATACACTTTTTAATTCCTGTGTACAAAGCCAGGTAACAAGAAGAGACTAAATTATTTTAAACAAAAATTTACATAGTTACCACTTTTGAGTGGAGCTACAAAATATTTAAATTTCCCAACCCTAGATCTGCAGCATCAGTATAAAATGGATTGACATGTTCAAATATGAACCAAGTGTAAGTTTGCTTTAAAATTAATTTGATATATCAAAATTAAATTACATAAAAATCCAACCCTCAACTAATTAAATCTTTTGTCTGTCTTTCTAAAAGAAACCTCAAGTTTTTATCTCAAATAAAGATAGGTCTCTTCATTTTATGAGATATGCAGAGACTGAAACCACTATCATGCTTTTTGAGGAAGATATTCACCAGAATTAATTTTTCTTTCTCTGCTTGAAAAAATTAAATATTACTTCATTGATTGGCATTAAAATAGTCTGCAAAATTTAAGAACAGAAAATGTAAATTACTGTTAAAAAACTTGAAGAAATAAAAAGTTAAAGTTTGGGCCATAACATTCGTTTAGTATGTTTGGTAACTATTCGATATAGCACGTTATGCATTTTTCTAGTTTTTTTTTTTTTTTCTCAAAACACGCAAATAATGGGCTAACTTTGAAAGTACCAAAAAAAAACTATAAAAATGAAGAAAACCGTAAAAACTGTTTTCCTAAATCCATCAATGTTGGTGTAAATATATTGTTATGGGTACTCAAATTAAGCAGAGAATTGCGTGCTAATCACAAATATGGTAAGGGTTTTGCAATCTGACAATTATTAAGCATATTAGAGTCGAAAATATGCTGATTTCAATAAGGTTATTAGGTTTGGTTAGGTTATATTAGGTTTTGATTAGGTTAGGTTAACAACAAATAATTAATAAAGCCAGTCTAACCTTACCAAACCCAACCTAAGAGAATGTAACCTACCCTACCTAAAAAAAAAAACCTAATTTAACAGTACCTAACCTAACCTATACAAACATAACTTCATCCATATAGGCACTTTTCCCATGTTAACACTCTTAATGGTTTGATTTCAAAACCCTTTACATATTTTTAATTAGGACAAAATGCTGCTCAATTTGAATACCCACAATCCTATATTTTAGTTAAAGAAAACATTTTTCAAATTTTCTTCTTAGTAAAACCTTACTTTTCGTGGACAAAAAATGTTTTACTCAAAAATTGTTTAGTACTTTCAGTTAGCCTATTATTTGCGTTTTTTGAGAAAAATGCATAATGTCCTCAAATACATTTGAGAAAAATACAATTTTGGATTTAGTCGAATTTTATATGTTAAACTTTAAAAAACAATCAAGCTTATCTTTCTTGGATCCTGTGACAATTTTAGTTCATTTACAATAATCATCCTTTATTTTAGAATGTTTATTGAAGTTTCCTTAAATTATATAGTTGTAAAGCATTGAAACTGCGATTTGTGCAGGATCCTATCGGATGCTAGGGACCTCACAGAGTTCCCAAGCCTCAATGGAACCTCCGCCCTGGAGATCTTGAGGCTGGACCGAGCAAGTTTACGCTCTGTGCCGATAACTCTATGCCACACTTGCCCCCGTCTCAAGAGTCTGTGAGTATAACTTTTAAATCAACATTAATTTAAACATTGAATACCCTAATCAATATTAGTTAGTTCAGTTAATTTAATCATTTTTATTAAAAATAATCATACCCAATTAAGGATATATTCAATTTTCATATTGTACACTCCTGCTAAAAATTAACAAACGTTGTTACATTCCAAGTTTAGCTGCAAATTCATCAACCTAATTTTAACCTCAAAATTGCATTTCAAAACCTCAAAATTTATATAAAGACTATACTAATTTTACTTAAATAGAGATAATTCTAATTTAAATTCATATCAGAGTCAGAAGATAACTACATTTTTAGAGGTGCAATAATTTTAAGCATATGCATGTACTTCAATTTGCTTATTTATGAGTAAAATATTGAGTTAGACAAACTTAAATATTGTGTAGTTATTAGTATAATAGGAAAGAAAGAGCATTAACAAACTTACTTAAGATGGCAAGTTCACCAAAAGAAAATAAATAAATAAAGAACATAAATGTTTTAAAAGTTATTAAAATTTTTAAATTTAAACACTTTCAACTAATTATCACTAAGTGCTAAACTGTTATTACAAAACAGGAATAAGATTTTTAAACAATATATTTTACTTCAGTATTAATTGAGTACATTTTAAAACTATTCTAATTTCAAGGCCAGTTGTCAAGATTTATTTAATTCTTGTATTTACTTTTGACAGTTAGTTGCACTATATTCTTTTAATTAAACTAGCCAAACATAAAATATCAAAAGTTGTATCATCTACTGTTCCTTCTCATTCTAAAAGTAATTACAAATTAAATAATTGGTATTTATTAAATATTAAGCATACATTGTTGTAAAAACTTTAATTGTGGAACATTGTGATTTTATCACTAAAATAACGTAAACTGCGTATTGGTAGCATTTATTAAGATTAAACCTGTTACATTTGGAAGGTAAACTTGGACTGAATTTAAGATTTAAATTTAATTTAATTAAATTTAAAAGTTTTAATATGCGTAAGTTTTGTATAGTCAAATATATTCTTAAAATATCATGTGTTTTATAAAGCTAATTATAAAAATGATTTATACTGTTTATTACTGGTAACATTTTAACTGTAGAAAGGCAAACATGAATTTATTTGTACTCCTGTGATAGCACATGTCAACATAAAATCAGTATAAACGTAAATTAGTGTAGGTATGTGTTTGCTTTTCTAATACTATCTATAAATGTGAATGTAAAATTGCAAGATTTTGGTCTAACTGATTAAATTGATCTTCATTGATTTGGTTATTCTCAAGTTATGACAATTTTCCAGCTTAAAATTAAATTCTTGAATTTTTGTAAAGAAAAAACAGAATAAACTATTTCAGATTTTAGAATGAATTTTTTATTAGAGCATTAAATATTTGAAATAAATAATTACCCGCTTTATATTAGCGTTTATATGAATTATTCTTGTAATTTCAGTCTATTTACATAAAAATCAAACTGCTGTATGTTTGTGTACACAAAACTTGAAAAGTAGGAATGGATTGACTTGAAATTTGTACACATTTATATAGTTCCTAAATTTAGAACAGGGCATTTCAAGTATTTCCCGACCTACCTACACTTCACAAATGAAAATAAATGTCAATGCTGAAAAATTGCTTTTGTGACCAGCTGATTTAATTGTATATTATATCTAAATCATACTCAGTAAGTTTATTACTGTGACCAGATAATTGTTTATTTATGAAAACAACTTTTTAAGTTACATCAATATCAGATAAAATCAAGTAAACATTCAACCTTTATTTCTGTAACAACTAAAGTCAAAATTAACTTTTTATCAGCACTTAAACAAAGCCACAGCAAAGTGTACTTGGATTCGGCTAGTTTTGAATAAAAATACAGTACTGTACATTTTCCTTTTTCAAGCAAAGCAAAAAAATGCATTTTTATACTGTATAACATTAATTTATCATTAATGCATGTTTATTTAATTGAAATAGTTTATGAACCTTTTTTACTGTTTTTTGTACAGGGACATAAAATCCAACCAGCTGACTTCAGTTCCTGACATCAGGTCCTGTAGAGACCTAAGAGTTCTGTAAGTGTTTTTTCTGTTAGTTGCAACTGTCCTAAATATTGTTGCTATGAACAAACCAACTACAACAATGATTGCTTTGCATTTTAATTTATGTACTTTGTCCTAACCTCAATAAACACTCATTTGTAGAGTTTTTATCATATGCTATGTACATTGTATGTAACAGCCATAGCTAATTGGTTAGGGGCTGGCTTGCCACAAGCCGATCTGGGTTCGATTCACGGAATGATTATGAAGTTTTTACCCCAAAGCCACTCCCATCTACAAGACAAAAATGGGCTTGTCAAAGCAGGGGAAAGAAACTGTGTCTTTATTGGGCGTGCATCTCTAAAAGCCACACGAAATTTACATTATTTTTTATCTATTATTTTTCATATAGTTTTGCTTTTCGGAATTAAACTTATAATCAGTGAAAACTGTAGACATTTTAATTTTGCAGGAAATAAAGTGAATAGTCACCATTTTTTGTATTAGAATGGTATTAGAAACTAAAAGAGAAGTTGTGCATGACTGTTTCTAAACACGTCCAATATTATTTTAACTATGGTATATTCTTTTTGAATTTAGTAACTATGTAAACTCTGGCCTGAAGCGTTTGGGTTTGGGCTAAACAAATCTTGACTTTGTGAGAATTAAATATATTAATTTATATACCAACTCCATTTCTTAGCCAAAGAGGATGTTTTTTAAAATTCCTGAAGGGTGAGTAGAAGGAGAACTTAAATATAATTGAAGAACAAGTAACCAATGAATGTAGGTTTTGAATCCTACTCGTACTACTTAATTTGGCCTGATGCTTGAATCCTAACTAGAAATATTTGTTTTCTCCTATCGAATAAGAATGTAATGTTATTAAAGGCTTTTTTAGTTTTGTCTCTATTATAATTTCCATGCTGTTATGGTCAATGATATGAGTTTTGGAGCTTTCAGATGATAACATTATGCCCAAAACTATTGTATTGATTTTATTTTCAACCTTAAATGAACCTTAGATCATATTACACCCTTCGTCAACGACCTTTGTATTCTTTAGTTGAATCAACTCCATGTATTTCAAATTCTCACTAATAGGTATTCAATCCATCTTACATATCAATCCATCTTATGTGAACTTATTTTTTTACATTTCTGAGACCCAGTTAAATTTCTGGAACACTCAACACAGATGTTCATTGTCGTCAGTTCCCATCCAAATGACTACATTATACAACAATTCAATGTAACCGCTTGCACACTTTGCAATATTCTTTCTGAACTTATGACGTGTTAAAGGGAGCAATCGGTCTTGGGTTGCAGTTTCAGGCCTTAGGCCACCCTTGTAGGACGGACGAGTTACTATGTATACTGAGACAGGATTGTATGAATGTTGGTTTAAATTCACATAGCTGTTTTTTTATTGCTCAACATAGTAATCTGTTATGTTTATAACTCGTAAGCTATGAGTTTTATTTATGTCACTTGAATTTCCCTAGTATGTATTTTGTTTAGGGGAAATTTTCCTTATACTATTTTATAATGTATTGTATTTTACAAACAAAATCATTATTAATTTTATTTACATATATTTATGATACGAAGACATTTTAAAAGTTAGGTTTAAGAGAGTTATTTGTAGTACTATAATTGTCAAATGCTACAATTTTGTTTTGTAACAATAAAGACATGTTCATTTCATTTAATATTCTTAAATGAAACGAAAATTCATTCGTTCATTCGTTTTTCTTAAAGTATAAAACATTTTGTTAAATTAAAAAAGTACCATTGAGAATGTTAGTCTTGCCTGCAAGCTAATTAAAATGCATTCATTCAGTATCCTCTGACACGGGCAACATATAATTAACTAAAAATGTGATATTGAGAAATCTCTAAGACTTAGCATGTGCATAACAGAGACCTGAAGAGCAATCTCATAGCATCTCTGGAGGGACAGTTGTTCCAAGGCCTCTCAATGCTCCACGACCTCCTCCTGAGCCATAACGTCATCCAGTCCATCCCACAGGATGCCTTTGTGGGCCTAGACAGGCTGCAAGTCCTGTAAGTGCATGTAAAATATTGCATATCATTCGTTTTTCACACAACATTTATTAACCCCAGAGCCTTTTGGCGTGATATTATGTCATGGGCATAATAATGCAAAAATACTGACACACCTTTGGTGCTGAATCGGACGAGTGAGCAGCCTAAGGAGTTGTACTATTGCCAGCTACAACGCTAAGGATTGTTAGTTTGAATCCTGCTGCGGCTGGTACTTTTTTGCGTGCACTGGCATGGTGATGTAGGGCCCACCTTAAATTAACTGTGTTCGGTTGATGGTGGAAGTTGACGGGATCAGTGTTTCTGTTATAGTTCTACTGAAAACAACACTTGTTTAAGTAATTTTTACTGATAATAATAAGAGGAGAGGACAGTGATTCTTTTTCTATCTAGCTTTTTTTTCATTAGACTTTACAGAAGTGAAAAGGACATACAAATAACTTAAAATATATACATAGACATTAAAATAATTGGACATGTGAAAGAGGCGTATAAAAACCATTAAAATCATAAAACAAAAATTAGGACTTATAAAAATAACTCTGAAGGGTTAACATTGCAGTTTCTACTTAGTACTGTTAAAGTAAACTAAAGCAGTACGGTAACATGGGTAGTCATTTAAATTTTCATTTTTCGAATTTGAAAAATCATCATACAGAAAATGAAAACTGGTATAAGTAAAGTATTTCAAATAACAAACTACGTCATGTTGCATATCAAATTAATGGCTTTAAAAACTTTTTTTGTGTTTGAAGTAATTTGGGGTGAAGCGGATCAAGATTTGTAGTTTTTTCTAATTTTTCATGATATAGAATCAAGAGAGGATCTTTAAAAAAATATTATAACATCTATCAATATTCTACATTCCAATGCCTTAGAGAATTTACTTCTATGTTTGAAATTGACTTCAAAACTAATATCAATATATATATAACTAATATCAAACATATATATCATATCATATGTATTTTTCAATTATAAAACCACTTTCACCCAATACTGAGGTGAAGTTGATGATTGAAAATGAATAAATATAGTTTTTGCTTAGTATAATTTATTTACAACATAATATTATTGAAAATGAAATTATATACATAATTTAAAATAAGTGCAATTGCTCTTTAGATTTTGAAATTTTATTCAATTGTTTTTAAATCATGTGATCCACTTCACCCCAGCCGATCCTCTTCACCCCAGATTACGGTATATTAAAGCAACTTCAAGAATCTATGTTTTTTTATTATTTTAATTGTAGCTGTACATTAAAAATGTTAATGATTATTAAAAGTATTACAAGACTTTGAACTTAAATACAGTATCTACCTGATGTTCACATATAGAGAACGTAGTGATTTTGTGTTGTTTTTACTAAAGTGAACGACCATTGTTACTTTTTTTAAATAAATAACATATTTTACTTAGAATACTGTATTTAAATTTAATTAATATCTGATCATTATAGTTAGCCATTGATTATTCTATAAATATTTTGCACAGTCAGAAATGTTTCATCTTTTTTTAGGGACTTGGAGAATAACTTAATTCAAGATATTCATCCAGAGGCATTCCAGACATTCACACATCTTGAAGATCTGTAAGTAACAATGTTACAATGAAACAGAAGGTTAATTCCTTCAATAACATTTATTTAAGGACTGGATTGATATCGTTCAAACACAAAGTTAATTGTTTTAGTGCCAACAGAATTCTTAACAGTAGAATAAAGTATGATCAAAAATAAATTTAGTTTAAAAAAAGATAGATAATGGAAAATTATTTTGTATATATGTGATTTTGAAAATAAATTATATTTAAAAAAGGTATGAAAACATAATACTGTGTTGACTGTTGGAGTTTACAGTGCTCTAACATGTATAAGTTACTGTTCTGCACACAATATTTAAAAAGCAAAACAGTTGGTTGGGCGGAAGGGCTTGTCCTTCCTTAATATTAGTAACTAAGACGGCTCATCAAGACTTATGTCATGTCATTCTAAGGGTTCCTTACAAAGTACTTAGGCTGGGCTTGTCAAGTTACGCTGGTTAGGACTATTTGTGCAGACAACAGGGCTTCATTCCTGTCAAGGCGTATGTTCAATAATAATAATGTATGTACAATAATAATGTGTTTATTGTAAGTTGTTGCCTTAAAATTTGTATGACAAAATGATCCATTTCTATCTTAGTAGAATCTTTGACATTCCAGAATTCTTTAAACTTATGTTGAATGCGTTATTTATTGTTTCTTGTGTCAGTCAATCAAGTAAGAGTATACATTTTGTTATAATCAAAGTGACATTTATTGTCTACACACAAATGCTGGTCCAAACTAGAATAAATATTTTATAGTGAAAACCACCGTCAAAGTGATTTCTACAATATTTACAAGATAACCAAACGTTTCGCCCATGATATGATGTGGCATCCTCAGTGATATCGCTGAGACTAAATTCTAGTTACACACTGGCTGCTTAAGCCTAAGATTTTAGATAATGCTAATCAGGTTTTCATCTAAAAAGAATTACGATTAGGTAAACTAAGGAACTGTCTAAAGTGTCCATTCATTCTTGGAGGACATCTCTCCAAAAGTTTAGATTTTAAAACACTTTATGAAGGACCCAATATAAAAAAAAAAAAAAAAAATTCACAGTAAATACAGAGTAGCTAGAAGGGCAAACAAGACCTTATGTAAAGCATGTTTAAGAGAGTCCCGCAAACTAGTTTGTAACAAAAACACAAGATAGATAACAATTTAAAGACACATTTTAGTTGTTATTTTGCTGCACCTCTATTGTATTATTACTATTCACATATATAAGCCTAATTAGATCAAACAAAGTATATTCAATGCTGGTTTATGAATTAGCTTTTTTTGTGACCATGCTTGTTTTGTCTTTTTGGAATGATCTTTATTTCTTTAAATATATCAGATTTTTCTCGTTCTTTTACCTCTCACCCTCTAATCAATCAAAAATATTTTTTCCATAATCTATTCTTTATTAAAATATCAGCTTGTGTCATACCAGCTACTTTTAGGTCTTTTTAATGCAGCAATCCATTTAATAGTTTCTGTTTTGGCCTTAACATTTTGACTGCAGATCCCGTATTTATACGGTGTAGCATAACTTCTGAAGAATGCAGATCTCGTAGTTTTGCTAGATCGATATTTTAATGCCGTTAATTAGCCTATTGAGTATTAATATGGAACTGGTGCTCTAAATGGTCTCTAGTGATGTTAGTAAGCCGTTTCACCACTAGAATGTTTACTATTATTATCACACACTGTACTGTTGTTAGCCAGGATAATTCAGTTTTAAGATAATTTTGTTTTCACGTACTGAAAATATTTCTATAGGTCTAATTCATTGTGGGGAAGAAGGGGACCTTAAATTCAGCATCTAGAGACTGATAAATTGAGATTTGTTTCTCCATGTTCTGTTCAATACAGGAAATGATTTTTCAGAATGAAAATAGATTATATTGAATTCAATTAAGATATAATTTGTCTTCAAAAACACCCTTACAAAAGATTCTTTTCAAAAACTAATTTATTGTATGATATACCTTGGTGCCACAACAAAGGCAACTTATAGTTCATCTCACTATCTCACAAGATGGAATTTGGATACATTTGATTTAGTAGCTGACTAACTTAAGCTATTTTCTCCAATAATGTGTGCATTTTATTGATATATTATTGATAACATTATAGAAATCAGACTTCAGGTAATTTCCATTCTCAGGACTTTGACAAATTTAGTTGAACTACTGAATAAAAATGGAGCAGCCGAAGCTAAGAGGCTAGGGCGGTGGATTATTATGCAGCCAGTCTGAGTTCGAGTATGACCATTACAGGTTTTACGCCTGTGCCGATTCCATTGTTAGGAAGTCACGTTAAGCGGGTGGTCCAACGAGTCTACAGAACAAAAATGAGCTCATCAAAGCAGAGGAGGGGGAACTGTGTCATAATTGGGAATCTCTCACCTCTAAAATCCAGACAACATTTATTTTGTTTATAAAAAATTGTTTTTATTTTTCAGGAATTTGGGAAACAACATGTTCCCTATTTTGCCTACAGCAGGGTTGGATCGTCTGCTCCACTTGAAAACTTTCAACAACCCTAGACTGCGGGAGTTCCCACCTCCAGAGAGCTTTCCTCGGGTGCAGTCTCTGGTGCTGAGCTACGCTTATCACTGCTGTGTTTTCCTTCCCCTCGTCCCCTCAGAGCCTCCCAAGCCTCCTCTCCGTGAATCCATACTCTTCCCCACGGACAATGAGTTTGATATGAGTCTCTGGAATAATAACAACAGCCTCACTGACATTTGGCCCCAACTCCGTAAGTGAAAAATCGTTTTATTACTATTATAGATTCTAAGAAAACTCCCGTGAGTTTAACAATGACTACACTCGTTCATCTACACTAATCACACTCATTCACCCCTTATATTCTTCTATATCTTGACAATCAGCATCTTAGTAATGAAGTT
This sequence comes from Stictocephala bisonia, assembly GCA_035578905.1. NCBI lineage: Eukaryota > Metazoa > Arthropoda > Insecta > Hemiptera > Membracidae > Stictocephala > Stictocephala bisonia. The sequence continues at coordinate 1,395,217 of JAQJVL010000026.1, read as the reverse complement.
ATATGAATAATTAAATATATATTATAAGCTTCTAGAGAGAATGATCATTCTCATTCCTAACACTGGCATTCTTGGAGATCGTGCTGGGTTCAGACCTTGTCCCAACAGTCCGTATTTAGTTTCAATATAAAAAGAAACCCATTGCAGCTTTCATAGATCTTAAATTAACTTAGGGAAAGAGATCTTTTTTGTTAAGTGTTTAGTACATTTCCTAGCTGTTTTCTCTCTGCAGCTCTCAAAATACTCGTCTTCTTGCTCCATTACTAATTCAACTCGTACATTGCTGATATCTCGACTCTCGAGAACACTATTCAGGAAAATTATTTATACTGACAACACTGCATTAGCCAATTAAGAAGAAAATATTATTTCAGTTTTGCCATTTAAAGGAGTGATGAAAGATTTTTTTTTTTAGTTACATTTTAAATGTAAAAAATAACTTCTTAGCAAACTGAAGTATTGTAAGAATTATAAAATTAATATTTGCATTTATAATAAATTATACTACTCACAACATATTTTTAAACTTTTAAAAAAGAAAATAGGACACTGAATGACTGGAAATGAAAGGAAGGTACAAATTTAGTGTCACATTAAGTATAACTAATATCGTAAAAGTAACAATTACAATCTCAGAAGCAATTAACAACAGAAAATGCCTTGTAATAACAGCATCAGGGTTGAACCAGCTGTTGCAGTCCCACAATTCTCAGTGACATTTGTCCGTAATTGTTTGTGGGAGGACAAATGGACACTTAACCTGCGAATTCTTTTGAGCATTAGGTTCTTCATGACAAAATAACGCTTTGTAATCTGTTGATATATTTTAGCTGTTGTTAGATAATTTTCTTTTCAAAATATATATCGATGAGATCAAATAATTTCTAAATAGCATATAATATGTTAGATTATAAAATTATTATTTTTATTTAGTTAGATGTACATTAAGGGCGTTTTAGTAATTATTGAAGTAAATAATAATTATCTAGTAGTGTGTCTAGTTCGTTAACAAGTCGTGTCAACTTGAATTAAGCGAAAACTCTGCTTATTTTGAACTTGAGTTGAACCATAGAATGCTACTGGCTGAGAATGAGTCGAAAAAAAAACTGGCATGAGGTTTATTAGGCAGCTCGTTCCTGCACAATGTTACTTGCAATAACCCGATCACCAGTAGTTATAGTGACTATGTCATATCAATGTACTAACAAAATAATTAATTATAGTGCATTTAATAGCTGTTCTGTTTCAAGGCTTTATAAATTAGTTTCACAACACTGATATTTTACCTGAATAAATACATATTTCTCCATTCTTCACAGAAAATTTGAGCAAAAAGTTTGGTACTCAGATCAACGAACTGTGGGATAACTTTGGATCAGATTTCACCTACCCGGGTAACTTGCCAGCCTACGTAGAAGAGTACTTCGAGGACCAGGAGAAACAGCAGAATGACTTGCCTCCAGGCAGAATACAGTGCTTGCCTACCCCAGGTAAAAACTGTAGATTTCATACAAACTATGAAATGTATCATGGATAAACTATATTATATACTTACTTATCTTTTTACAGCCTTCATGGGACAGTTTAGTTAAATGGGGGGAGGGGGTTAGTGTTCTTCTTCCCCGTTACGTCTTCATTATGTCAGATCTTTCCTTCCTCAGTTCATCTTAAACCACCCATGCTGTTCTAGATATTTCTGTATTTTATTTTTAGTATAGTCTGTTTGTCTTTCTCTATTCTCATTTTTTTTCAGATCTGCCTCTATTATCCCCAATACTTGTATGCTCTCCTCTATTTCTGACCAATCTTTATATTGTTCTTGCTTTTCCAGAGTTGTAAATTGCATCTTGATCATAAACAGTGGCAAAACTACTAGGGAAGGATGAGGATACAAACCCTAACCTCAGAATCAGAAAAATATAATAAACATTTGTTTAACATTAACCTATACTGTTGTTAAATATTTTAGTTTTAACTGTCTAATATCATCATCATCATCAGTCAACGTTTCCGCTTTCGCAGGTCGTCTGACACAGCCTCTTCCACTTCTGTCTGTCTCTCCACGTCTTCTCTTCCTCCACCTGTACCCTCCGAAGTCCCCTTCTCTCCACATCCCTCCACACCTGGTCTATCCATCTTCCTCTCGGCCTTCCCCTCGGTCTCCTTCCTCCCTCTTGTTTCTCCATGGCTATCTTTGGCATTCTGTTATCTTCCATCCTCTTCACATGACCCATCCACTGTATCCTCCTTCTTTCCATCGTTTCCTGTAATGTTATTACTCCCAGCCTCTCTCTGATTACTTCATTTCTTATTCTGTCTCTTCTACTAACCTTCTCTATTCCCCTCAGGAATCTCATCTCCGCTGCTTGTAATCTGCTGATGTCACTTTTATTCCATGTCCATGTCTCCGCTCCATATAATAAGATTGGCTGGTAATACATTTTATACATTAACAATTTTGCCTCCTTCCCAATATTCCAATTCCATAGTATCTTTTTCACTAGATTGAAAAACTGTCCACTTTTCCAAATTCTTTTTCCTATTTCCTTTGTCATCGTACCCTTGCTTGTTATTGTACTACCCAAATAACAGAAATCTTCTACTCTTTCCAGGACATTCCCTTGAATTGATATATCTTCATTTCCTCCATCCATTCTTCCCACCTTCATTACCTTACATTTTTGTACATTCATCTTCAGTCCATACTTCTTTGCCACTTCTGCCCATTTCGCCAACTCTCGTTCCAACTCTTCTTCTCTTTCTTCCCATATCATTACATCATCTGCGTATGCAACCACCTTCAAGTCCTCAGCTCTTCTGTCCATCTGAACCCCTGCAATGATTTCATCCATGATCACATTGAAAAGAAAAGGTGATAGTACACTACCCTGTCTTACACCTCTCTCTGTTTTAAAGGATTGCGTGAATTTTTCTTCTATCCTTACTTTACTTTTACATATTTCATAAAGATTCCTAATCCTTTCAATTATCCCCTCCTTTATCCCTCTTCTTCTCAGATTCTCCCAAATCATTTCTCTCTTCACTTTGTCATATGCTTTTTGTAAATCTATGAACGCTATCACTGTATCCTTTCCATACTCCCATCTCTTTTCCAGCACTTGCCTTATCACAAAAATCGCATCTACTGTTGACCTACCTCTTCTAAATCCACACTGCTCCTCTCTTCCTGTTTCTTCCAGTACTGGTTTTATTTTTTGAAGCAGTAACCTTTCGTAGATCTTCATACTCTGACACAAAAGGGTTATCCCCCTATAATTCTCACACTTCTGTTTGTTCCCTTTTTTATAAATTGGTACAATTATGCCCATTTCCCAGTCTTTTGGTATCCTCTTACTTTTCCATATCCCCCTCATCACTCTGTATAACCATTGCATTCCCATCGGTCCTGCCGCTTTAATCATCTCCACCGTCACTTCATCCTCTCCTGGTGACTTTCCATCCTTCATCTCCTTTACCGCTTTTTCCAATTCTCCTATACTTAAGTCTTCATCGTCTTCAGTATTAATCATCTCCTCTCCCATTCCATCTTCTTCCACCTCCGTTCCTTCTAACAATTCCTTAAAATAATCTTTCCATGTTTCCAACACCTCCTGCTCCTTCCATTTAATTTCCCCACTCACATCTATTACTTTAGTCATCATTTCTTTTGGTTTTGTCTTATTTAAAGGTCAACTGTCTAATATATTTATATAAATACTAGGGCACACCCCCGTAATCACTGCGCTCTTTATATCTCGGCCTGTGACTGTAACTTTTGACTACAAATAATAGTAGGTTAACTGTGTGTGGCTTAAAATCACAATATTAAATTTACAGTACCTCACTCACATTACTTGCGTTGCAACCTATTTTTAGTATAAACACCCAATGATATTGCTTAGCCCATTTAATTTTTTTTGTTCATTGAAATTAGTTAAATAAATAAGATAATTCCATTAAATTACAATTGAAACCTTTAAGTCCAGTAGAGTGGAAGCCTAAAATTTAATGTGAATTAAACCATACTTACAACCTTCCTTGGTTTAATATTATGAAAGATCTAACCTCCTCAATATTAAAAACACCGTTACTTACATTCCAATAGTTGTTCAAACTTTTTGTAAATCACTATTTACATTTTAACAGATGTTACTTTTCGATTCATTTAAATCTCTCTCCAATTTATTCTTATGGCCGAAAAACATACTTTGAGGGCTTCCTATTCTTGTGGGAGTAAAAATATTGAAGAATTAAGACCTTATTACACAACTACGAACGGAGGCAAATTTTTAAAAATTGCTCAAGAATAACAAATTGGTCAAGAAATAAGGGAGGAGTTACGTTGACAAAAAATGGCTTCACATATAATATATAAGGATTTTATTTTCATAATTAATAGAAAAATCAACAGGTTCTTTTTAACATCAACCAACCATCTTACCAATAGTTTGTGGAACAAAATTAAAACTCTTCTAGAACTGTGAAAGTGCTAAGCCTATAAAGGAAAGGAATTTGTTTTTTTACAAGAGTAGTACTAATGCATGCTCCGTGTGTACATTCAGCCTTATGCAGATGGCTTTCATCTGATGTGCTACTCAGACTGTACTCTGCTGTTGTAGTTGTTGCATTTATACATATATATACATACTCATAAGGTCCTTTATATTGAAAGTTATAAGATTGTACAAAGACAAAAAGGAAAATATATCAACATTTACTGACTAATTCACAAAGCATGCAGTATAAACTGGTAGTTTTTATCTAAAAAAACAATAAAAATATTTTTTATTTGGCATCTTGCAGTCATGCATCATTGCTATCCTCCCCAAAAACAAGTCCTAGTTATGCCACTAATACTATACAATAAGCGATACTAATGCAAACTACTCACTGTGCCCTTAGGTCCCTTCTTGCCATGTGTGGACTTGTTCGACTGGTGGACCCTTCGGTGTGGAGTGTGGGTCGTCTTCCTGTTGGCCATGCTTGGCAACGGCACTGTTGTCTTTGTACTCATATTCTCCCGCAGCAAGATAGATGTTCCGAGGTTTCTAGTTTGCAATCTAGCTGCTGCAGATTTCTTCATGGGTGTTTACCTAGGTATGTGAAATATTTAACTTTACACTATTTTTAATTAGTATATTTCAGGGTTTTCAGTAAATCCAAACTAGAATAACAAGTTTGGATTCGGTTGGCAATCCAACAGCACAGAACAAATGCATTCAGAAATTTGCCTTCCCAAGTAAATGTCAGATTAATTAATCATCTCCCTGAAAGTATTAAACAACAAAACGGACAAAAATCTCAAAGCTCAGTTAAAAATCATTTTGGTGTCAAACGCATATTACTCTCTTGACGAGTTTATGATGGATCGCTGGAATGATTTGCCAAACTTGTAGCTTAATTGCAAAAATCAAAACTTCAGACCTGATCTGGTGTGAATGGCAAAATGTATGTATGTAAGGGTTATTGTGAGCATGAATGGGTAGGTTAATGTAGTTGACGATTGTGATGCAATGTATTCATTGTCTGTACACAATAAAGAAAATTGAAATTGAAATAAAACATCTGGTTCAAGTAGTAATTAGTTTAACCAAAGCTAATTTCAACGTGTTATCAATTTCATCTCTCTATGACTCTTTCCATTCATCTCCTTTATATATGCTCTTTAATGGATATTCCAGTTCAATAATAAACTGGAAAAGGTATTTAACTAACGAATAATAAAATGTTAATAAATATGGTAAAAACTTCAATTTTGACATCTTTTAAACAAAATATCTTACTCATGATTGATTTATGTCTAACCTATTGACATAATTCACAACGCACCACCACCACATACACTTTACTACAGAGGAAAAAGAAACAGAGGTTGCTTTCTTATGGTCGCAGGGAACACCTCATTGGAAGTTAAAAATAGATAACAACTAATGTACATTTTTATACATCTGTAGTAATAATTACTACATTTATCCTTGAGGACTTAGGGGTATAAAGGGAGAAACTTACAAGGTGCTGGCCATGTCATCTGCTTGCAATTTGAAGAAATAACTACTCAACTCACATTCAGCGCACTATTCATTGGATGTAACCTCTGTTTCTTTATCCTCTGTAAATATGCGAACTCTGTTAAAGCTGCTGATAATACAATGGTGATGTTGGAGTCCCTGTATTTACAGAGCTAATTCTACAGTGGTATTCTCCCACCTATACACTTATGGTAGAAGTGTCTTCGGGGAATTGTAAAGTACTAAATACCCAATACAAATATTTTACCTACCCACAGATTTTAATTTCAATCCTATTTTGGGGAATGATTGGAAATTTATTAATAATAATATTGCACTCTTCTATCTCTATAAAATATAATTTTAAATTTTTTGAGTTTTAACATTTAATAGTAGGTTAAAGTTACAAATGAACAAACTTGTATTACTGAAATATCGTTGGTATAAGTTAAAATAAACTTCAATCACTAGCAAGTTTTTTCATTTTTATACCTTCTAGTACTTGTTTTTGCAGGTTGTAAATTTTACATCTTAAAATACTTATCTTATGCAGGATTATTGGCTGTGGTCGATGCTTCCACTTTGGGAGAGTTCCGGATGTATGCTATCCCGTGGCAGATGTCTGCTGGATGTCAACTAGCGGGGTTTCTGGCTGTGCTGAGCTCTGAACTGTCTGTCTACACCCTGGCAGTCATCACGTTGGAGCGCAACTACGCCATCACTCACGCCATGCATCTCAACAAAAGGCTCTCCTTAAAGCATGCAGGGTACATCATGCTTTGTGGTTGGACATTTGCAATTGGAATGGCAGTGCTTCCTCTTTTTGGAATTAGCGACTATCGGAAATATGCTACGTGTTTGCCTTTTGAGACAAACAGTACTTGGAGTCTCTTCTATGTGGTGTTCCTTATGTTCATCAATGGTGTAGCTTTCCTCATCTTAATGGGGTGCTATTTGAAAATGTACTGCGCTATTAGGGGATCTCAAGCATGGAATTCTAATGACTCTAGAATAGCCAAAAGAATGGCTCTGTTAGTCTTCACTGACTTTCTATGCTGGTCTCCAATTGCATTTTTTTCTCTAACAGCTGCTTTTGGACTCCATTTGGTGACTCTAGAGCAAGCTAAAGTGTTTACTGTATTTGTGCTACCTTTGAACTCGTGTTGTAATCCATTTTTGTATGCCATCTTGACTAAGCAGTTTAAAAAGGACTGTGTACTTATCTGCAAAGCTATAGAAGAGTCAAGAGTCACTCGTGGTATTGGCAGATGTCGCCACAGTTCCAACTTTAGCAATCGACAAACTCCTGCAAATACCAACAGTCTTGTTGACCGATCTTCCAGAGACAACCAGCCCCACCCTCCCTGCAGTTGCAACATCAAACTACTCAATGACACTCAGACTCAGAGGCAGACTCCAAGGCTTTGGCTGTTCAACAAGTTCCGATGGCTGTTCCTCTGCATCAACCGAGACATTGAATCACGGCACCGCATGCGATCTGATCAATATGCCTATCAAATTGCAGAGATTCAGCAGAAGCAACATAAAAGAGCTTCAAGTGTTTCTTCGAGTGAGAATTACAGCTCATCCAGATCTGACTCTTGGAGGCAGAATCATCATCACTGTGGTATCCCAATGCGACTCCTTGATCCAAAGCGCCGGGCGTCTTCTTGGATAGTTACTCGCAAAACTTCTCAAGACTCTAATCTGTCGAGTTCCAGAAACGATTCCTCAGGGTCGGCTACGACGGCTAGCACGACAATGTCGCGTGTGTCTCGGTCAAGTGCGTCTAGTACTAGTGACAGGACCAAGCCCCGACTAACTAGGCAAAGTGCGGTATCCGATGACTCGGAACTGCCTGGGAGCCCTGCAAGACTCACTGTGAGGTTCCTAACAACCATTCCTTCAGCTGCGGAGGCTAGTCAACAGGAGGATGAAGCACCTTGCTACGCTATCCTGCATGCCAGTCCTGAGCCCTCCCCTACACCTAGTCATCCCCAACCCACCCCTCGCCACAGGAAAGACTTTTCACCGTTAAAAGATAAAAAGTCACCATCCTGACTTTAAATACCTCAGACTTTTAGAAATTAAATTTTTGTGATTTTTGTAGATACATAGTATAATGGTGTTTTTGGAGTTGCTATAAACTGGTTTGGCTCACACATGAATGATGGTAAGCCTAATGAGCCAGTCATTTCATACACTCTAGTTCACAAAAAAGTCCTGCTCTTTGTGGTATTAGACATATCTGTATTGTAAAATGAAATTTGCAGCTTTAAAAGATCTGTGCTGTGTAACGGTTGAAAATATTCAAAATTTTCTCAATTATTAGTCCAGGATATGAAGGTTTTCTGCTTAGATTTTGTTGAATAAGAATATATTTCCTTGAAAAAGTGAATATATATTGGGAATAGCTCAAATATAAAAATCTACCATGTCGATATGCGCTTTACTCTGGGGGTAGTTACTACCCCATCTCAGAAGTGAGAATTTTTACCTTGAAAATGACCACTGGAATTGATAGAAAAATTAATTTAAAGCAGAAAAATGTTCCTAAAAATTGTTTTGAAAATTCAATATTCTTTTAGTTACTGATGACTGAAAATGTTAATTTTTCAACAAAAAATCTGATTCTTTGCAGCTCTTTTTAAATATAACTCAAAAAATAAACATTTTATCCAAAAAAACATGAAAATGAAAAACAAAGCCCCTAAAATAACAAGGAGATGGTTTTTCTTTTTTATTATTACTGTAAAGCCAAAACTGAGTTATGGCTTCCTGAATGTAGACTTTTGTTCATCGAATGAAAAATTTTAACATTCAACATTAAATAACTGGAAAACGGTAAGTCTTTTACGAAACACTTATAGAATATTTTCGAAAGAGCTTAAAAAAAAGGTTCAAAATTATCACTGGTAAATGTTCTTCACATTAGCCATGAGGTAAGTTATAACAAAGATAAAGTTGATTTCATTTTTTGTGATGGAAATAATTACAAAACTACCCCCGTCATAACGACCCCACTTGAAGCCAATCATTACCCATTTACACTTTACTTTAGTTTTGTACCAACAATACATTCCAGCAGTTTAACCCGGTTAAACTGCTTAGTATAGAAGAAAATCGAGTTTAAAGTGAAAGGAGAATAATAAATAAATGCATATAATGAATTTAAATATTTATATATACAAACAAATATAAATAATGTTATAAAACATTTACCCATATTAACTCAACGTAATTAGATCTGAATTGATTCTGTGTTAGGGTATAATATGCAATACTCTGAATTTTGACAATAAGGGGTAGAGTAGTTGTTACCCCTAACAAATAATAAGCATCTATTGGCATAGGGTGTATTTAAAAGTAGATGATGTGTTGAGCTTAATTCCACGTTTTCATGCAAATCTATGCATCTTCATAAAAAAAGGAGGTTTCTAAGGGTTGTGATGTTGCAACAGGTGACTTTTTGAGGTTGGAGAGAAGCATTAAATGTTTCTTTATGCTTGAAAAAAATTCAAAATGAATAACATTGTATTGAAATATAAAATAATTGAAGATGTGAGTGAGTTAATTTTTTTTAAAATTATGTCATGAAATTTAAGGAGTGGTTTAAGGAGTGGCTTGAGATATTATGTAAAATTATCAATAATGTTACAGAATATCGAAAAACCTTTATCCAATCCATTGGAATTTTATTTTGATTGTGTATATGCTTTATTTGTAAGTTTTGATAATAAAGGGTAGTTTTCAGCCCTCAAAAATAATAAACGCATATTGGTATAGGGTATATTTTGAAGTGGATGGTAAGCTCAATTCCAAAGTTTCATGCAAATCGATGCATATTCACAGATTTCAGAGGGTTCATACAACTTTTACCTTGAAATCCTGAACTATATTTATTTATTTCCTTTTTATGCAACTGCTAAGGTCTGAAGCCCACAAAAAAATAATGAATAAAATCTGCAATTTGAGCCACTCTGCCCGCAGTTCTATTTGAAAATATTTTAAATTAATAAACAGCTCTTTAAAAAAGACCATTTTTGTTTAGTTAAAAGTTTTGTTTTTTAGCAAACAGCAATTGATTTGCATTTAATTAGATTTCATAGAAGAAGATAAAATTTTAAAATGTTAGTTATGGCCTTATGTAAAATAATGGATTAAGAAGCAATTACATGAAAAAAGTTGCAAAAAAGTATTGCTTGTTGATACTATTATAATCATGAGGGATAATACAAAGTACCGTACTTTATTCTGTAAGGTTTAACATACAAAAATCTGAAATATGTCTTTAATTGAGGCTTTGGGAACCCACATAGCAAGCAGACGTCTTCTAAAGTTGGAAAAAAGTTTTAAATTACCAGTTGTGTCCTAATAAAATAACAAAACATCAAAACTACAGAGTTCTTTTATGAACTACACCTTGTCTTGTGTCTGCTATGACTGGCCTTAAATGTTTATAAAATCTATAATTTTGTAAGTTTTATAAATTATTATAGGAAATATACATATATAAAATACAATTAGTTTTGAACCTCTTTTTATTATAGTACTAAAAGTCAATTATACAATTGCTAATTTTTTTACTACAGTTTATGAAGTAAAATGCATTACTGTATGAATTTTCTATTGATATTATACAATCAAAGGAAATGTATTAATTTTAAAATGAATCAAAGTGTGATTGCTTTTTAGGTCATTAAAACAAAAATGTTAGAGAATCATAAGAATTCTTTTTATAGAATAGTAATTATTTTAGTGCTTCATTCTGTATTAACAAGTGAAAATTAACATTTTCAGAGTTTTGTTTCTAAAATTGTTATTGTTTCTTCATTTAAAATCTTAATTCATTTTATATAAATACTTTCAAATCTGAAAAATTTAAATAGACAAATTCTGTAAACTCGAGTTAAGTTAACGACTCTTCTATTTTAGATTAATTTCATATGAAATCAAGACTATCTGGACTATCCATTAATGATCAGAAACACAAAACAATTTGGGCTTTTTTGAGCTGTAATTTTAATGGTAGAATCTCATATTTAGTATGTATTTTAAAAATGTCTACATCATATTAAGATACATTAACATATTTACAGAATCGTATTTGATGTAAAGATAATTATATAAACTCTGTCTTGCCATTTGTAAAATGATAAATATTTTCTGATTATCTTTTTAATGCTTCAAGATAGTATTACTATTTTTATATTTTATTTTACTAACCCATAACAATTGATCTTAATTTCAGAGAACGTGTTTTGTTAATACGCATTATTTGGGCGGTAGATTTGTTGGATAAAGCCCAGCCTCATAAACTAAAGGATCTCAGTTTGATCCCAATCAGAGTCATACAAAATTATGAAAGGGAGCAGCTGATAACCACGGATGCTTATTTGTCATTGGATTATTAAACTAATGATATTTTCTGAGGCATAGTCGGCCTTACTTTGTAACAAATACTCCTTTCGCTTATGTACACTCACCACATTCATTCAAAATACATATTCGCCCATATCTTGACAGTCGGTGTCTTAAAAATAAATGAATAGACAAAAATTGAAACTCACCTCTTCAAACACCTGAAAAAGAATATCATCGACATTGAAGATTTGTATTTTTGTTTATTTTTTGTTCTCTTCTCTCTCCTTTTGAAGATGCCAGTTGATCGAACATTTATGTCTACTTTGTTCCCATACAATCTAATTTAAAATATTCTATTGTTCTGAAACAGCCACAATCTAATTCTAATCTAGAAAATAACAAAGGAAGCATTTTTGTTGGGTGTATCAAAAATGTACTAAGTATCGTTGTTCTTCTATGACGATCCTTAAAACTTTAAGAGAGTAAGACCCAATTTTTAGGAAAAGTGAGATCTTATCTTATGACTGGTAAAAACACACAGTATTATTATTTAATGAAAAATGATGTACCTGTTATTTATAAGCATACAGTTTTAAGAATTTGTAATTAAAAGTGGTAGCCAAACCAGGAAAGCCCCAAAATCACCTCTGCCACGTGATCATTAAGGACGTTTGGTGCCATGAGAAGTGCTTTGAGGTATGACTGACGTGTGTTTGTGTGGTATTTTTATGTCGTAAATTATTCGAATCTCTGCAGATTTATTTTAATTGATAAGATGTAGATTGTTTTATATATTGCCTAATTTATGTGTTTTATACTATAAATTTAAATTTGTAAATGTTTAGCTCACTGTTATAAACAATGGTACATTAAACTAAAATGTTGTGTTATAAAGAAAAAAGAATTTATTGACCTTTTTTAGACACATGGATGACTTTGTAGTTATAAAGATAGATGACTCATATGATCAAACGTTTAACTAGGCTACTTAGAAAGTGACTCAGTGATGGAAGTCGGAGAGAGAACTAATCTTCCTTCACTGTGTCATCCCATTTAAAAGTTTGCTATGATAACCAGGAAGAGGATATACCTTTGGATGGCAACAAACCCACTACGTCATTAGCAGCAGTTAACATTGTTTGGGTTGATTAATACTAAAGAATCAAGCTTAGAATGATTAAATTAAATCATTGTTTAGTATTCAAGTAGCAATTAATATGTTAATAAATAGAATAATAACAACAACAAAATCAATTAATATAAACAATAAATAACAACTACACAAACTTGTACAGTTCAATATAAAAAATGTGTTTATATGAACACTGTTGCAGAAGTTGAACACTTTAAGGATGAAGTGAGTTACGCCCGTGATATATAATATATATTTTATATCTTGAAGTGCCAATAATCAAAATATATACAGTGTGTTGAAAAAGTATAGAACCAACTTCATTTCTCTTAACCTGTTGACGAGTACGGTTATTATGTGGAATGGAGTATAGTACGCGCGCTGAAGGTCCGGCCTCCTGGCTGGCCTACTAGTCATTTAAAAACATCGACCTGAGCGAGGCGGTCACAGACAGACGTAAAGGGTGATTGTTTTACGCGTTTACGGAGTATTTGTATTTTGGTATCTCTTATAATTAGACCAGTATTTAAAATAAAATCATCAAATAGGTTAAGAGTTTGAAAGTTCATAAATTAAAACGTATATCAATAACAACAATTAAATATATCATAAAAATTATAAATCAGTTAATAACTTTAATTGAAATTAAGTAACTAAGAAATATATACTTCTTACTGTCACTAAGAAAAAATATTTCTGTAATTTCCCGTATCGTTAAAATACATATAATTTTTATTTAAATTGGTTTACAATAAAAATTACGAGTTGGGAATGACTCGTCAGTTTTATAAAACTCATGGACGGTTTTTCTAACGACACATTTTTCGAAATCGTCTAGCTCTGTCGCTGTTCTTTTTCTCTTGTATTTTTTGGGATTTGTAAACGAACACTCTCCTTCCGCTGAAGTGTCCAATAAACACTTTTCACGCAGAATTTCCTTTATAAGAGTTTTTGAAACGCCACATGCAACTGCAGTTCGTTCTAATGATTTTTTACGGGGATTCGTTGTTCATCTCTTAATTTGGCCTCACTCTCCAAATAATTTCCCTAGCCTGACTTCTAGTAGTTTTTCCTTGGGCTACTTTAGGAATAAAGCGAGCCATAGTTGAGGTAGGAACCACCAGAGGAATAAACTATTTAGGATTTACGTTCACTAATTTTACAACCTTAAGAGTCTGCAGAGGCTGTCGGCCATGTTGGTTTAAATCTCATTAGAACGATGTTTTTCGAACCGGACAAATGATCGCGTGTCAAAATTTAACAATTATTTTTAAATGGTCTTTTCCAAACAAATTGCATTTGATCAAGAGTGAAATTACTCGTTGAACTGCTTTGTGGATTCATAATTAGTTTAATAGAATAAATATAAAAATTATTTAGTTTGAAGTTTTTATTTTCACCTATTTTTCAAAACTAGGCGTATGTATTCATAATATCAAAAGCAAACCCAATGCGCAATATGATAGCATTTTAAATGACCCCTCATACACAACGTTTGGTAAATAAATAATGATAAAAAATGAATTCAAAATAACGTTGTTTTTATGAGAACTGAACCATTATGGCTCTGCAGACTCTTAACACACTTAAGGGAAAAAAAACACAAACTGACTTATTACACTACATTAGTTAGATAAAAACAAACATATAACCAACTAAATAATTGTTTATCGTACACTTGAGTATCAATATCCTATCAACATTCCTAACACGCTAAACCACAAGCAAATATATCGCACGCAGTCTGGAAACGTACTGAATGTGCATCCGTAGGTAACAATTAACGTAACTTATTTTACAAGCAAGCGTGGGAAAGTCTGACAGTAGCGAATGTTTCCAGGACTGCAGGCATATTGGGCCCTCCACCTCCCTATCACCGCTCGGCGGGCTCGAGGCCGGACCTTCGCCGCGCGGTCTATACTGTCGTCATTTGACGTCCAGGCTTGCCCACGTTTAAAATACGTACTGTCGTCAATTGACGTCTTTCTCATTTTTATAACTAATTTCATATCTGAACAGCTTCTGCGTATATTATAATAATTTAATAAGTAAACACTTATAATTTAGGAACAACAAATGCCAATACAATGGTATACGGTGATCATGTGGTCAAATGAAATACTAATATTGCGATCGAAGTCAGCTGATATCACAGCTAGTGGCGCGCGCATCAATCACATCTGTTGGCGGGTAAAGCGACTACAGCTGTTGTTTCTTATACATTTCCCGCCTTTTTCTTCACATTCGCGCGCTTTACTTTGTGTTTAGCCAGTGTACTCTAGTTGTTGTTCTAAAGTTGTGTTTGTATATTCAGTTAGAATACAGATTGTTGTGGTTTGTTTTTACGTGTAATTATGGATAGGGATCCCGATCTTCTATTACGAAGTGAAGATATAAGACGTGCAGTAAACGTTGCTAGTGATGAAGAAGATGAACAGTGTAGTTTTGAAGATATATGTGAGGGTGAAGTGTTAGGGTCAGAAGAGGAGGACATCGAGGATGATGACGATGAACTGTCAGGTGTTGTTAACGTAGACTTTGATTTGATGAACAGTCATGATCTAGATAACAACTTAGATGAGTCTGTAGGTAGTAATTCTGATAACAGTTCACAAGCATCAGTAAATATACCTCCAAATAACCATGTAAATAATCCTAATTTAGTAAATGTTCAAACAGCAAATGATACAATAAATAACAGCAATATTTGTCCAGTATGTAATTGGCAACATGATGATAACTTTGTTCCATTTACACCAAACTTTGATAGTTCTGGGATTTTGATTTCTGAAGCCTTATCTGGTAATAATTGGGAAGAAGTAGAAGCGTTTTACGAAATGTTTAATTTCGATTTCGTAAGCCATATAGCTGAGGAAAGTAACAAATATTTCAGAGAATGTTCTGTAGGGCTGCAAAAAGAATTCTCTAAATTGAACAGATGGACTGATACTAATACAGATGAATTATATTGTTTTTTTGCCGTAACGTTGTTGATGCCACATTGTAAAAAAAATACTGTAAAGCAGTACTGGTCCACAGACCCCTTGTTAGAGACACCTATATTTTAAAAAATCTTTTCACAAGATAGATATCTTATTCTGAGGCGAATGCTGCATTTTGACGATAACATTAGACGAAATGGAGGTGATAAACTTTATAAAATTCGAACCATAATTGAAACGCTTAGAAAGAACTTTTCTTCAATTATAGAACCCTATCAAAATCTTGTCATTGATGAGAGTCTTATGCTCTGGAAAGGTAGATTATCCTTTAGGCAATATATACCTAACAAGAGAAACCGTTTCGGAATCAAATTATTTGTAATATGTGACTGCCTTACAGGCATTGTTTTAGATTTCATTGTGTATACCGGTAAAGGTACTGATTTGGATGATGACAATTCCACAAATGATGGCCTAACAGCAAAGGTGATAAAAACTCTAATGAAACGGTACCTAAACAAAGGTCACGTAATTTATATGGATAATTGGTATTCTAGCCCTCAGTTATTTGCTTGGCTTCATGATAAACAAACTGGTGCCTGTGGTACACTAAATATGGGAAGAAAAAATTTGCCATGTCTCCCCAAGAAGATGAAAAAAGGCGATGTAGCTGTGCGTCACAATGATAAGAGTATTGTTATTAGATGGTGTGACCACCGCGCAGTAACTATGATATCAACTGTGGATACGCACGAAATGGTTAGTGTTGACACAAGATATAATAAAAATCAAACAAAACTGAAATGCGTTGTAAACTATAACTCCAATATGAGTGCTGTAGACAAGTCCGATATGTTAGTTTCATATAGCCTAATGATAGCACTAGAAAAACTTTGAAATGGTATACAAAACTGTTTTCCATTTGCTTGATTTATCTATGGTGAATGCATTTTATATTTATAAACAAAAACTAAGACAGCAAAATCCACGTTTGAAAGTACATATTATGGAGTTTAGACTGAAAGTAATACGTCAGCTATTAGAATGACACTTTAGACCACGGAATGAAAATGGTGCCGCTGTGTCGCGCCCAGTAGGCGGTGAGTCAAATCCTTTACGCTTGAGTGGTCGCCATTTCATTAGGCCCCTCCCCACTAATGACGACCGGAAAAGAAGGCTACAGAGGAAGTGTTATGTATGTCTGCATACAACACGGGCTGCTCCGAAACGAAAAGATACATCATACGAGTGTTCTACGTGTGAAGTCGCACTGTGCATAGGCCTATATCCATGCTTTGAACATTTTCACACTTTGAAAAAACTGTAAATAATGTAAATAGAGAAGTTTTAACAATGTTATATGCAATTTTAGTGCAGTTTTTATTAAATAGATTCAATATTTACAAAATTAAAAAAATTTTTTTTCTACTCCCTGGGGTTCATTTTCAGGTATATTTGTTACTCTTCACGGGGCACCTAGTAGGACGTCAATTGACGCCCGCACTCCTTAACAGGTTAAATGGGTCCAGATAAATAATTGAGATTTAATACACCTCTGTAGAAAGTTCTTTTTATCTTTTGATGCAGTTTGTATTTTTTTTTAACCTAGAGAAGAGGGCCCATGGAGGATATCATAACAAGTTTAAATGAAAGGCCATGATGAGTTGTCCATCATTTTAAAGCCTATTTTTTCTGAATAAGACGCCATAAGATTCAAGTCAAAAGAACCACCCTATCGGAAAATGGCGACTGATTACAATAAATGTTCAAAATGTGCTCTATCTGTGCACAGTATGGGCAATCCGTGTGTAGAAAGGTGATACTGTCTTATGAAATGCCTGTTCGGGAATTAGTGTTGTTTCTTGTACAATTTGTTGTCTTAGCTCACCTAAAACGTGAGGTTTTGTTTTGTAAACTTTACTTCTCAAATGTCCCCAAAAGAAAAAGTCAAGTGGTGACAAACCGAGTGATCTTGGGGGCCATTCTATAGGTCTCCTTCGCCCTATCCTTTTGTGCAGGAATATTTCATTTAAGTACTATACTCTCATACTTGTATGCCGTAGTGAGGAGGTGCTCCATCCTGCTCTAACCAGACTGTTGGGGAAAATTGGCCGAATACATTTTCAATAGCAGGGATTATGTCATTCTTTAGCATATGAAGATAACTTTCAGAGTTAAAATACCAATTAATAAATATAGGCCCTATTACTTGCCGTCCAAAAGTGGCAGACACATTAACTTTTTCAGGGTGTTGAGTGTGGGATTCCACCATCCAATGAGGATTTTCACTAGCCACATTTTCTGCAGTTGTGTCTGTTTACATGTTGATTTAGATTAAAACAGGCATCATCTGAGAAAACTATAGAGTTTTAAAATGTGGGATCTTCATTAAGTTGATATTCAGGTGTAGTCATTCCATAACATCATCTTGTAATCACACAGCAGGTCTTTGAAAATTCGACATTGGTGGTTGAACGGCCTTCTGTTGTCGGGTGGTGGTTCCATTACCAGGCCTGACTCAGTGTCCTCAGCTCCTGCAACATACTGTACATCGAATAGAAGCTGGGAGAGCTGGTTTGGCAGGTTTTGAAGGTGCAGGCCATGTGGCAGCCTCATCAGCGTCTGTCAGAAGACCTTGTAGCTCCAGCACCTGCAAGTCAAGTTCATTATTGGACTGTGCAGGTGGCAGTGATCGAGGTTGGTTTTCCAGGTTTGCTCTATAGTATTTCAAATCAGTCCTTTTCTTAGGGTCCTGTGGGAGGTCACCGAGGCTTGGAACTGCCTCAAAGGTAGCCAAGGTAGGATTATAGTCCGATGACGAGTCATGCCACCAATGACCCTAGAGGGATTCCCTGAAACATGAAAATGTCCACAATATCAGTCGTAGCATTTGCCAGTGATTAGTAGTTTGTCACTACTGCCCAAGAACCCTCTCTCGTTGATTAGTACTCAAGCATTACCAGGAAGCATGTTTTACATTGAAGTCCCCTACGACTGTTCTTGCTCCATGCCCTACAAACAGGACATCAAGCTTGGAGGGATTGAAAGCCACAGCTAGGCACAGGTAGGCTGCATACAGGCAGTGTTCCTTCTCACCAACCTGCAAGGTTATACCTGTAGACTTGAAGGTGGTGTTAGTGGTAAGGACCCTTTGTGACAGCATCTGCGAATAAGTACAGCACCACCCCACATTTCTCCATTACTACCTCTTTGAAGAGAGGTTCTGACCCCCTTGTACACTAAGTGGCCAGGGACCGTGAAGGTGGTGATCACCCGTAGGTCAGACTCCGCAATCAGCATTACGTCATTGTCTTGCTCCTCTACAAACAGAACAAGTTCATTATGACTCCATTACCACTTCACTAGACTATCTCAAGACTTTCAGCCATCATAGAGGATAGTGGTACTACCCCTAGGACACCTGGATGACTTGTTGCAGGTTACTAGGTCCCCCTATACACAAATATATATATATATATATATATATATATATATATATATATATATATATATATATATATATATATATATATATATATATATATAAAGGGGTGCTCTTTTTGGTAGGAGATTTCTGACGTCTCAACTTCCTAGAAATCTGACATAATAAGCAATGGTAGTTGTACCTCCAACTATACGCCAGAGCGAAATTTGAGTATTCAAGTTATTAGTCCCAAGCATCGCTTCTACTATTAATCCAATGGCATTCAGTGTTAATAATTGAAACTGTCCATCTTCAGTCATGACTGTCAAGCCTTCCCAATATGTATTTTATGTTAGTGTGTAAATATCTTTTTTTTTTTTCTTTTTTTATAATCCACCACCGTGGATCTATTCTCATTGTCTTCACGAACTTTTGATGTTAAGAAAAGATATTATATAAGGAAAGGTAAGCATGCTTTTGCTTATTGATGGTATCACAAGCAAGCAGCTACAGAAAGCCTAAGACAGAACATTTCTTTGTCTCAATTCCCACAGGCCAATACG